>QRFJ01005400.1:0-24303 GCA_006176705.1 Cocos nucifera | reverse complement strand
TTTAGATTTTCACATCGGACTTGAATCGAATGATTACATCATATGACAGAGACTAGGGTTTGACGAGTTCACCTTAACCCTAATTTGATCGGGGCTCAAGATAGAAGAACTTAATCACACAGGTAGCTGCACCAAGAGGTTCGCATTCAGCTCTGATGGGTTGCCACCATATACTGCTAGGTGTCACTGGTGGATTTTGGGAGCAATTAGAATGATTTAGATGATCGATCATTCTAGCTGTTCGAATCAGAAGAGTTCTGATCCATCGAAAGGAGTTTCGATGATGTCGATGATAGAGATCATGACATATCCCATTACCATACAGAACTGAACCTAACTGGGTCACACAAATAAGGGTTTGAATCTGGTGATCATCAATTGAACTGATCCAGTTCAATTGATCTGAATGAGATTCAATTAGGTTCAAGGAAAATCGTGCTAGCACTCGATTGAACCTAATGTTCTTCTTTTACTATCATAAATAAGTTGTCCTGACTGAGCCAAAGGAGTTTGTGCTTAATCAGAGGCCTTCATATGGTCTGACTGGAGGTTGTCCAAGTCAGAAAAGGTTGTCTTATTTTGTAAGACATTACCTGCCATTTTTGGTCACCTGCCATTTCTTGTTCTTTGACTTTGGTCAAAAGTCTATCTTTGACTGGTCAAATGTTGACCATTGACACTTTGACTTTTGACCACATGTCATGCACCTATTGGAGAGCTGGTGGGGGCTTGTCCTCCTACCAGAACCTGGCAAGGAGAGGGCGCACGCCACCAAGGGTGGCGTGAGCCCAAGTAGGAGGCGCCTAGGAGTCCTTGTTGGACAAGGACTCCACCTCCCTTTAGGATTCCAATTAGAGTTCTACCTAAGAATCCAAGTTTGACTGGTCTTAGGCGCCCTCTAAGGAGGAATCCAGGGGACTCTATTTCCCAACCAATCAGATTTAGATCTGATTTCACAAAGGGTTGTGATTGGTTGGGAAGAAGAGGAGTTGGATCACAAGTCAGTCTATAAATAAGACCCTGCGCCCAACCCTAATCCTGTAAGTGAATGAGAATTAGACACGCCCCAAGGCTGCCTCTCCCCTCCTTCTCCATGCCATAACTCTCTTCTCCCCTCTGCCTCTCCACGTCCAAAAGGAGTTTTGGACTTAGGTTTGGTGCGAATTCCAGATCAAGGAAAGGCGATCAAAAGCTAGAAGGCTGCGCTGCTGCAAAAGGACGACTGCTGATCTTCAAAAGAGTTTTGAAGATCCTCCAGATCAGATCCAGATCTGATTTTTGGAGGTGTGATAGAGAAGAAGAGGATCTCCAGATCCAACCTGAGTGGATACCGGTAGAGGCCAGGCGCTTGCGTGGCTGAGATCCAGAACCTTCCGCTGCAATCAGGATCATCTACAGGGTAATAGGATTACCCAAATCAGGTAAATTAAATTTGATTTAATTTATCTTATTTTAGTTTATTTATTAAAATAATAAGAATCAGATCTAAAATTTATCAAGATCTGATTAAGATCAAGAGAAAATTTTTGAAATATATCTCTTGATCTAATCAGATCTGAACGAACCTGGACCGGGAAATCAGGATTTCCCTTCATCTGATATCTATCTATGGTACTATAGGCTAGGTTACATTAATAAGAATAGGATAAACAGGTTGATCCAAAAGAAAATCCTCAAAGTCAGTGATTGTGAATCACTTCCAACCTGTGAGTCCTATTTTCTTGAAAAAATGATCAAGTCACCTCTTACTGAAAAAGGTGAGAGAGCCACTAAGCTCTTAGGTCTTGTACATATCAATGTATGTGGACCAATGAGCACAAGTGCTAGAGGTGGATATTTTTACTTCATTATTTTCATAAATGATCTATCCAGATATGGATATGTTTATCTAATAAAATATAAGTTGGATTCATTTGAAATGTTCAAAAAATTTTGAAGTAAAGTAGAAAAATAAATTAGAAATAATGTTAAAACTCTTCGATCAGATCGAGAAGGTAAATATCTATCCAGTGAGTTCTTGACATATCTAGGAGAGAATGGGATTCTCTCATAGTGGACTTCTCTAGGAACACTACGGCATAATGGTGTATTAGAAAGTAGAAATCAAATCTTGTTAGACATAATTCGATCCATGATGGGGTTTGCTAGTATGCCTGTTTCATTTTGGGATTATGCTCTTGAGACTGCATGTTATATATTGAATAATGTACCAAGTAAATCTATCGCAAAAACTCCATATGAGATATGGACTAGACGTAGGCCTACACTCTCTCACCTATAGATTTGGGGATGTCCGATCTATGTCAAACGTTTGCATACATATAAGCTTAGACCTTGGTCAGATAAGTGTGTATTTTTAGGGTATCCCAAAGAAAGTAAGGGTTACTATTTCCACCATGCTAAAGAATAAAAGGTGTTTGTTAGCCTTAAGACAATCCTTTTAGAAAAAAAATTCTTTGGTGAAAGAACTGTTGCCTCTAAGATTGAACTTGATGAAGTTCAATAGGTAGAAAGATCGATACCTGTAGCTGAACCTGAGTTGGATTTGATTAGATCAGATCCAGAGCCTAATGTACCTGCACCATTAAGGCGATCCAGTAGAGAACCATGTTCGCCAGATAGATACTATGATTTCTTAGTCCGAGATGGTGATCCCATTGAACTCGATGAGAACGATGAGGATCCGATCACCTATATGGATGCTATATAGAGATCTGAATCTTAGAAATGGCTTGAGGCCATGAAATTTGAAATGGAGTCCATGAAGGTCAACGATGTATGGACATTGGTTGACCCATCCGAAGGGGTTAAATCCATTGAATGTAAGTGGATCTTCAAAAGAAAAAAGAATGCAGACGGAAAGATGGAGACCTATAAAAGACCATCTAGTTGCTAAGGGATATCGTCAATGCTATGGTATCAATTATGACGATATGTTCTTCCCTAAGGCAATGCTCAAATCCATTCAGATAATGCTTGCAATAGCTACCCATCTAGACTATGTGATCTGATGATGGATGTGAAGACAGCTTTCCTAAATGGAGAGTTGATCGAAGAGGTGTATATGATACAACCTGAGGGGTTCACATCCACAAATGAGTCCAAGGTGTGCAAGCTTCAGAGATCCATTTATGAATTGAAGCAAACATCTTGGAGTTGGAATATACATTTTGATAAGGTGATCAAAACGTATGGCTTCATTAAGAACGGAAAAGAGCCCTGCATTTACAAATGGGCAAATGGTCTAGCAGTGGTATTTCTTGTTCAGTAAGTGGATGACATTCTCTTAATCGAGAATGATATCCCCACACTATAGGAAATAAAAGTTTGGTTGTCATCATAGTTCTCCATGAAGGACTTTGGTGAAGTATCCTACATTCTGGAAATGAAGATCTATAGAGATAGATCTAAGAGAATTCTTGGGTTATCCCAGTCCACGTATATAGATACTGTGTTAAAAATATTTAGCATGGAGAATTCCAAAAAGAGCTATCTCTCGATAGGCCATAAAATTTTTCTCTCTAAGAAGGATTGTCCGATAACTCCTAAAGAAAGAGAGCATATGAGTAGAGTCCTATATGCTTTGACAGTGAAATCTATCATGTACGCTATGACATGTATAAGATCAGACGTGGCATACTCACTGGAAGTAGTGAGTAGATACCAGTCTGATCCTAGAGAAAACTACTGGAAAGTGGTTAAAGCCATCCTTAAGTATTTGAGAAATACTAAAAATCAATGGTTGGTTTATGGCGAGTCAGATCTGAAACTTGTGGGATTTACAGACTCCAGCTTTCAATCTGACCATGATGACAGCAGAAGCATGTCAGGATATATCTTTATTCTAAATGATGGAGCCATATGTTGGAAGAGTTCCAACCAGCATACTATGACAAACTCTATTTGCGAAGCAGAGTACGTCGCAACATCAGATACTGAAGGCACACCAGCGGACGAAGCAAATTCTATGCCGCTTGTACTTGGTCTGAAAGATAGTGGATCGAGATGACGTCAACCTTCAGAAGATCAATGGAAAGAAGAACCTGATCGATCCTTTCACTAAAACCTTGACGATAAAGGAGTACGACAACCACAAGTCGAAGATGGATATTAGATACTATACCGAGTGGCTTTAGAACAAGTGGGAGTTATTGAAAAATGTATCCCAAAATCAATTGTCAGCCTATTGATGGTTGAGCTATATTATAATTATAATTAATTTATTAATTAATAAAATATATTTTTAGCATTTTCATCATAAGTTTTCATCTTCTAACGAACTTCATTATTGTGATGAAGTCCTTAGGACTATTTAAATTCGATTAAGAGAAAATTTATCGATTAGTCCTTAAAATTGTTCACGATCAAATGATAGGTTGTTAATTAGGACGACAACGTCTATCGATCATAGATCGTTGTATGTTATATAGATTGATTATCCTCTTAACCAAGGAGTGTGGAGATACTAGTATGGCATACAAGTGAGATGTAGAAGTACATCATTATTGAACATGATCAACTCTAGAGCATTCTACTATCAAGAATGTCTCTAATGAGATATAGGTATAAGTATCCCTTAGATTTGAGATCATCTTAGTGGCTTGCAAGCAACTCACTGTACTTTAGTACCGAACTAATTAAATTTCTAATTTAGAAATGGAAAGCTTCTAGGCACAATCAAGTACTTATGAAGTTGGTGTATGATCAAGATGGAATTGACCACTCCAAGAGTTGGAGAAGAATGTATCACTGTATTTCAATATAGTAAAATCTTAGTCAGGATAATCCATTAGATGGATTTGATATTTTAAAATACAGTGTGGATAGCCTGATTAGAGTTGATAGTTGAACTCTAAGGTATCCTACAAGCATTTTGGTCAAGGGGATGAATTATATGAAAACTATATCTACATGGGTTCTAAGGATGTTTGTTCTATACATTCGACCTATCCAATCGTCGGATACCATTGCTAGATGGTCACTTTGACTGGCATAAAAATTTATTCCTGTGCTACCAGCTTACATTTGGACCTATGGGGTCACACATATTAGAGTTCATGATTCGATTGGATGGTTGATCAATGATTAAGAATCATTCTAAAGTTAAATGATCAATACAATTGATGTTTAACCTAGTGCAAGTGTTGCAAGAGGATTGATTAGCAATTTGATTACTAATTGACTTAATTTGATTAAGCTAAAAGGTTGAGATTAAGTTTAATTAAATATAATTTAATTAGATTTGGTTTGGGCTTGATTGAATCAAGTCCAATTGGTTTATTGGAAAAGCCAAATGCAAGGAAGAACTAGTCCTAGTTCAACTAGGACTTGGATCAAGCCAATTTTTTTAATTTGATTAAAAAATTAAATTAAAATTAAATATAATTAAATATAATTTAATTAAGTTCTTAACTTATATAGGATCTAATTTAATTGGGTTGAATTAATTTTGGTTTGATTTGGTTTGAGAAACTATGTTGGACCAAGTCAAACTTGGAATCCTAGTAAGACTATGATCCATTCATCTTACGCTACCTATATCACATACCCCAAGCCTATTTTTTAGGATTTTTTCATGGAAAACTCTTTTTCTCAAGCCTTCACGTGTGCCCAACTCCCTCCCTTCTTTCTTAAATGGCAAGTGGTTATGGACCAAGTCAAATTTGGAGAGTTGTTTTGAAATCAAACTCTATTTGATAGAGTTTGTTGCAATCAAAATTTCTTCTCCCTTTTGCCACCGATACTCCTTGTTTTTCTCTTGAATTTTCATGAGAATTAGAGGAGTTTTGTGTGAAAAATATAGATGGTCCATGCCAAAAAGAAAGAAGGGGGCACCCAAGTATTAAGCGCCCCAACTAGTTGCCTATATTGGTCTTTCCTAGTCTAAGAGTTTGACCCAACAAGGACTCCTCTATATCTCTCTACATAGGATGAATTTTGGGCTGATTTTTGGATATGTTCTAGATCAATGAGAGATCTTCGGGGCATGTGAAACTCAAGAAGAAAGAGTATTGGGGCATGGGATTTTCATAGATACCAATTTGGGTATCTAGATGCGAGAACAGAGAAGAAGAAGAGGGTCTTCTTCTAGGATTACATTGTTCATCTCTTATCCTCCTCTTTTGAGATTATTTTTAAGAGTGTCTCAGATCTAAAATCTCTCCTCTTCCTTCTATTATTTGGAGGAGTCCAAATCCAAAAAAAGAAAACATCGGATCAACTATCGAAGAAGAATTAGCACAGTACTAGCATGCTATGCTGATTTCATGCATAAGACTTCTGATCGAGGTTGGTGGGCTCATGTGGACATTACTTAGAGGCCAGATGTATGTACAACTTAGAGCATCATCGTCAAGTCTGGATCAGCAAGTTAAAACATCTAACTTGCATAGATAATTTAGATCTGATATATTATTACACATCTACATTAGATGTAGTGTAGATGCATGTTGATATGATCAACATGATTTTTTTTTATTATATTTTAATTTCATGATTTAATTGATGGAAAATATACAAATTTTAATGCATGAATTTTAAAATTTTTTTAAAAAATAATGCAGCAAAAGTTATAAATTAAACCATTTAATTTATAAATACATGTAATCAAATTACTAAATTCTACAACTAGGATCTATAACATGTCATAATGCATTCTCAAATCTGAAAATAAAAAGTTTGATATTGATTTAATCAATATCCTAGATCTAAAATAATTTTAAATCTAAAATATAGATCGTATCTTGGTGAGAGAAGAGATCAAATCTCTTATCTTTACATGAGTTGAGAACTCCGTGGTTAATTTTTGTTGTTATCTTTGGAGCCGCACATGCGTTCGGCCTCTATAGATGATCCACATGAGGCTGCAACTATTGAAAATATGTTCCAAAGTCAATCATCAGTCTGTTGATATTTGTGCTACTTATTATACTTATATATGAATTATCAAATAATAAAAGTTATTTTGATATTTTTCATCACAAATTCTATTGTCTTCTAATGAACTACCATGTTGTGATGAAGTCCTTAGGACTATCTAGATTTGACAAAGAAGGATTTATCATTTAGTCCTTAAATTATTCATGACCAAAAGATTCGTTGTTATTTAGGACGACAACGTTGATCGAGTATCGATCATTGTGTGCCATATAGATTGGTTGTCCTCGTAACCAAGGAGTATTGAGATATTGGCATGGCATGCAAGTAAGATATATGGGTACATCTGCACTGAACGTGATCAACTCCGAAGCTTTTCTTCTGTCAAGATTAGCCTTGAAGAATATGGGTATAAGTGTCCCTTAGACCTGAGACCACCATGATGACTTGCAAGCAACTCACTATACTTAGGTATCGGACTATCTGAATTTCTAATTTAGTGATAGAAGGCTAGTGGGTGTAGTCAAATACTTGGCTTGTCGGTGTGTGAGTCAAGATGGGATTGATCCCTCCAAGTGTTGGAGCAAGTACATTGCTGTATTTTAATTTAGTAAATCCTCGATCGGGATAGTCCATATGATAGATGCCAAATTTTGAAATACAATGTGGATGAATTTTAGGATTGACAGTAAACCCTAGATCATTCTTTTGAGCATCATGATCAACGGAATGAATTATACGGTAACCATATTCCATAGATTCGTCATTGTTGCGTTGCGACTTTTTGACCTATCCGAAAGTCAGATACCATTACTAGATGATTACATTGATTGGTATAGAAAATTGGTTCATATACTACCGACTTAGGATTTGAACCTATGGGATCACACACATAAGGAGTTCCTACCTAATCTGATGGCTGATCATGAGTCTTGATGATCTAGGACACTGTGGTCAAGAATCCCACTAGATTGGGACTCTATGACCAAGAGTCTCACTAGATTGAGACTCTGAGTCCTACTCATCTAAGACTCTCTGATCAGGAGTTCCACTGGTTTGGGACTCTAAGATTGCAAGTTTTATTCGTTTGGGATACTAGGTTCAAGAGTCCCACTAGATTGGGACTCTTCAGGAGTTTAATGTTGATGGGACTCTATTATCCGGTAACCCATCCAATTTGGATTCATATATTTTTGGAGGATTAATGAGCAATTCAATTGCTGATTAACTCAATTTGATTGAGTGATGAGGATTCGATTAAGTTTGATTGAATTTGATTCAATTGGGTTTGACCCGATCAGGTCATGAGATGACCTAATCGCTATGGGAGTTTTGACCCTGATTTGATCAGGAGCTGGATCTAATTAATTTTTAATTTAATTAGAATTATATTAGATTAGGCTAAGCCTAATTTGGTTGGATTTAACCTGATCTAATTGGGTCTAGATTAATTGGTTTGTTTGAAACCAATTAGGACCAAGTCAAATGAAGTTTGAATTCAAACTCTCCCATATGCCCACCATTTTTGACTTTTCCACTCTTGTTCCACGTCCAAAATTTTTGTACGTAACTTTTCTCTCACCCAGAAGGTTTCTGCATGCCCTCTCTAATCTGCTTTTAACCTGGTCCAAGGGTTGGACCGATTCAAAGTAAGTTGAGTTTTAAATTCAACTCAGTTTGTTGGAGGTTGGAACTAATCCAATCTTATCTTCTTCCCATGCCCTTCCGAACATTTTTAGAGAAATAAAAATGTATGCATATAGAAGGATAGTTCTTTTGCATGTTAAATATATGGGAGGAGGCATTGGATAAAGATAAGAGGCTCATTTGATTTTTGAAATCAAGTGAGTGGTTAAAACCTCCCAACCACTCGACCCTTATCTTTTTCCATGCATTTTTCCCATTTTATTCATGTAAATAAATAATGATAATTTTTGTGTGTGTAGAAGAAGGTGTTAGCATTATGTGATAAAAATTTTAGAGTGATTGAGCATTAGTTTTGGGCAAAAAAATATCTTGGAGTGAAGGTGAGCACGGTCCTGCAACACTTTACTTTTCCCTCATGCCTCTCTTCTCTTCTGATTTTCATCTCTAAGGATACCCAATTTTTAGATATAATATAAATAGTATTTATAGATCTAAAAGTCATCTTTTCATAAAAACTTATTTCCTAAAAAAACTCCACACAAAGAGGGTGTGATAGGATTTTTAGTGTGTCAGGATTTTTGGGCAAAGTGAAACCCTAGTTTTGGGAATCTGGGTTTGGGTGGAGAGATCGAGTGTTGTGAGCATCGGATCGCCACCAAATTTGAAATAGCTCTTTATCATCCTCCAATATTTATGTTCTTATTTTTTAGAGTATCCAAAAAATCAAAAAATATATGATCGATCATGATCAGCCATCAAAGGTCCTGCCAAGAAGCTAGCACTCCGATGGAGCTAGTCGGAACCAAGGGCTCTGTGTGGACCATCCGTAGAGGCCGGACGAGTGTGCAACTATAGCGTAATACTACAGCTTCTTTTGATAGATTTAGATCATGGAGATCAACTATCCACAAAAAGATATTGAGTTCTGAACTCGTATTGGTCAGCAGATTCGATTTGCTGATCGAATGCATTTTATTTTCTATCACATATTAGCATGTTTAGATCCTGAGTAGGATTTATTTGATGTGATCAATGCATGCATAGTATTAATTTTAGATTAATATTTACTTCTATTATTATTTTATTCAAAAATTTTTTAAAAATGCATGCTTAAATCCTACATGATTTTCTTCAGCAATACAATTAGAGATTTATCGAATGAAGATCTGCTCGAAGTGCTAGCTTCTCGCAGATCCCTCCTGATGGTTAATTTAAAATTTATTCTTTAAATATCTTGGACACTCCAAGAGATGAAGAATAAGTGGAGGAATAAGAAAATAATGCAATCTTTGAATCTTCAAAAATCAGAAATTAAATGGTTAAGAAAGATCCTAAGAGACGACACATCTTCTCTTTTCAGGACATCAACCGTTGATGTCCTAAATGGATCTTCATACCTGGATAAGAGGAGACCTTCTCCTCTAAAATATTATCACACTTCTAGATCTCTTCTCCTCTAATTTTTTATAAGAAAAATCATACAAAAATATGGAGAAGAAGGGTTCTCAAGAAAACCCTAAGAGAAGATCTTCTTCTCTTCTTCTTCTCTCATCAAGACATGATCAGATCATGTCCAAAAAATGATCACTATGCCCCAACACTTTGGAGAATAAATCCCCATGCCATCTTCCTCTCTCTCTCTCTCTCTCATATTTTTATCATATAAAAATCATATAAAATAAATAAGAAAAAATGCTTAAAAGAAAAACAAAGAGAAGACAATCTTCTCTTACCTTTGTTCCTTCAAGACATCAATATTTAATGTCCAAAAGAAAGAGCCTTCTCCAAGATAATTGGTGCTCCTAATCCCCATGCCAAATCTCCTTTTCCTTCTAGTTTTACCATGGAAATCTTCTGATTTCTCACGTTCATAACCTATTAAATAGAAGAGACAATTTGAATGGAAGACTAGGTCAAAACCTAGTCAAATAGGGCATCTATGGAGGCGTCCAACTCTTGGATGCCTCCCAGCTTATTTGTGTGAATAATTCATGTGAAAGAGAGAGCAAGGGATGTGGAAAAAATCCAAGATATTAGGCACACAGAAAAACCTTGACATGGGAAAGCAAGGAGCAAAAGTAAAGTAGGTGTTTTAGTTTCTATGGACTCTATCAAATAGAATCCAATCCAAAACAACTTTCCAAAATGAACCAAATCAAATTTGTTTCAGATTAAACTAGATATGGGGCATGAAAAATCAATCTTAGGCATGGTAATCATAGAAAAAATCTGAAAATAAAAATAAGTGGGCGTGGAGATTATTTTTGCAAGGAAATAATGAGAGTCCCAGTCCAATTGGGACTCTTCTTGTTTGACTAGGTTAAAACTATTTTTGAACCTAATTCAAACCAAATTATATGCAACCTAATAAAAGATGATCTTAGTCAAATTACAAGTCCAACTAAATTAGATTAAATTATATTTAATTCTAATTTAAATTCTAACTTAATTAAGAATTAGGTGCACTCAAATCCTAGTCCAACTAGAAATTTTTTTCTTACAATTGGCTTATCCAATAAACTAATTAAACTTAATCTGTTTAAGTACAAACCAATTCTAATTAAATTTAATTCAATTAGACTTAATCTCAGCCTAATTTCAATCAGATTGAGTTAATTAGTAATCTAATTGCTAATCGAATCTCTTGCAACACTTGCATTTGGTCAAACATCGATCGCATTGAATATTTGACCTTAGAATGATTCTCAATCATCGATTAACCATCTAATTAGGTTACAACCTCTTATGTGTTTGACCTTATAGGTTTGAACATAAGCCAGTAACACAAGAATTAATTTTTGTACCAATCAAAGTAACCATCTAGCAATAGTTTCCGACGTCCAGATAGGTTGAATGTATGTAAAGCAACATTCTTAGAACCCTAGCCCATGGTTACCATATAATTCATTCCTATGATCAATAATGCTCAAAAGGACTTTGAGTATGCTGTCAAACACTCATATAAGTTATCTTTACTGCATCTCAAAATTTTGCAAATTTCGTGACTCCTCATGAGAATTACCCGGGTCTAGGTTTTACTAAATTGAAACACAACGAGTCATTCTTCTCTTGAAGCTAATCAGGAGTGGTCAATCCCATTTTGACTCACACACCGACTTCACAAGTATTTGACTATACCCAAAAATCTTTCAAACCTATATTAGAAATATAGATAGTCTGGCACTAAAGTACAGTGAGTTGCTTGCAAGTTACCATGGTGATCTCAGGTCAGAGGAACACTTATACCCATTGGCTTTAACTAGCTACTCTTAATAGTAGAGTGCTATATTGGTCATATTCAGTGTAGATGTACTCCTACATCTCACCTGAATGCCATACCAGTATTTTTACACCACTTGGTTATGAGGACAACCAACACATATGGCATACAGTGGCCTACACTCGATAAGTTATCATCCTTATTAATAACTTATCATTTGATCGTGAAGAATTTAAGAATCATTCGATAAATTCTTATTTATCGATTGATTGTGGTTCTAAGAACTTCATCATAATTTAGGAGTTCATTTAAGGAAGATAGAACTTCTATGATGAACCAGCCAAATAACTATTATTATTAGATAATTCATATACTAATTTCAATCATCTACTATTTAGATAATTAGCTTTAGGACACATTTTTCAATAACTCCCACTTAGACTAAAGCCAATCAAAATGATATCAAATATCCTATCTTTCACTTGAGTTCGTAGAACTCCTTAGTTCTAAGGCCTTAGCAAATGGGTCAGTTAAGTTCTTCTTTTTCATTGATCTTCCAAAAATTGACGTCATCTTGATCTAAAATCAAAGGTGATGGTGATGCAAAATATGCTGGTCCTTCGGTTCTTTAGCCTGAGCTATATCTCCAATGCTATGATAGGACTGGACCATCAGTGGAGGGTGCCACTCTCAACCTGCTAATGAAGCTCAGCAACTATATAACTTACATGGCAGCGTCATATGCCACGATGTTCTCTACGTCACTATCTGAATAGACTAAAGTATCCTACTTGAAACCTTTCCAGTAGATTGCTCCTATAATTAGGATATGATCCGACACTTTCTTATTGTCATCTTGTTCTGATTGAAATTAAAACATCCACGTATTTTAAGTCAGTATTTCTATATTTGAGTCATTGGATCTTAGTATTTTTCAAATACTTAGGGATTGTCTATACAATCTTTTAGTGATCCTCACTTAGATCAGATTGGTATCAACTCACTACATTAGTGAGTATACTATATCTGATTTTGAATATGAAAAAATAGATAACAGGCAAACCTTTATTCCTTATAATGCTGAAATGCCATTCTTGATTAAGAAAATTTTATCCACAGACAACACAAGTAATAACACTACAAAATATTTTGCCCACTTACAAATGTAGGTTTGTCTTTGTTCATAACAAAGATCATACGTTCAAAATATATGTTCCAAGACTGAGATAATAGCCAAACAAGCTTTACAGGTCTTTGCCTTCTCGTTTGTGCTACTCTGATCCTTTTAAAAATTTATTCACATCCAATGGATTTTATCCCTTCAGGTGAATCTTCTAGTGTCCACATACTATTGATTTCCATGGAATTCAATTTGGATTATATGGCTTTAAGCCACTTCTTAAAGTTAGATCACTGCATTGCATCCTTATTGGTGATCAGATCCTTGTTGTTCTTATCGAGCTCAATAGGATTGCCATCTCGGATCTAGATACTGAAGTATCTATTCGACTAATATGGTACTCTACCAAATCTTCTTAAAGGTGCTATTTTAATAGGCTCCGAATTTGATCCGATCAAATCTGGTTCTATAGATTTACTAGATTATATCGGTTCATTTTCTACAAGCCAAACTTTCTCAAGTTCAACTTAACATGCATCAGTTCCTTCTCTAAGAAACTCCTTTTCAAAAGGAATGCCCTTCTATTGATAAACATCTTTTTTCTTTAGCATGGTAGAATTAATAACCCTCAAATATCTATTAGACTAGGACCCAAGTTCATCTGTATGTAAACCTTTGACATATGCTAATCAACTCTAAACTCGAAGGTGTGAGAGTCTAGATCTATGCCCGATCCATATCCCATATGGAGATTTATAATAGATTTACATGGTATATTTTTACGTAGTTACACACGAGCACAACCCTAAAACAGGTAGATAAGTGAATCCTATCGTGGATTGAACCATTCTAACAAAGTTCAACTTCTTCTTTCAGATACACTGTGTTTCAAAAAGAAATTCATTGAGAGAGAATCCAATTCTCTCCTAGATATGTCATAAATTTATTGGATAAGTATTTGCTTCTTCGATCTGATCGAAGAGTTTCAATACCATTTTCAGTTTATTTTCTTATTTCATTATTGAATTATTTGAATATTTCAAATGATTTAGGCTAGATGCACCCATGCCCAGATAGGTCATTTGTAATGAAATATTAATATCTTTCTTTGGCACTTAAGTTCATAGGTCCACATACATCACTATGTATGAGACTTAGAACTTTATCGGCTCCATCTTTTTCTGTAAAAAGTGACTTTGTCATCTTCTCAAGAAGACAAGACTCATAGGCTATCAATGATTTACAATCATTGATGTCGAGGTTTTTCTCTTAAGCTAACCTGTTTATCTTGTTCTTGTCAAGATGACTAAGCCTATAATGCCAAAGATAGACATCCATGATATAATCTAACTTGAGTGTTCATTAAATGTGTACATTACACTTAATAGACTTTATAAATATTAAATGTCATTTCTTTATTATCCATGTATTATTGTAATATTATTCATAATAATATCACAACAATCTTCTTCATTAATAAATGATGACCATCTCTGATCAAAAAGCCAATAAAGATCACATTATCATAAACGATGGATAATGGCGATAATCACTTAAAATGACATCTTTTAAAAATAAGCTTGATAATTCCTAAAGTTAGAATTGGAACAAGACTTTCATCTCTAACGTTCAGGTGTTTCTCACCATTTTCAAACATTTTACTTACTTAAAATCCTTGCAACAAATTGCATAGGACTACTGGTATCTCATACCCAAGTAGCAGAATTACATATAGAGAAATTTCAAGGTATAATCACATAATATTTTTGATGAGCAACTCTTGGTCCTTTCTCTTGCTTAGCCTGTTATGGTCAAGAAAAGCAAGATAATTCTTCTTCTTACGATCCTACTTCTAATAGTAAAGGCACTATGACTGAATTGGTTCAATATTGGACTAATTATTTTTACTAGGCTTAGAAGCCCCAATACGAACCCATTCGTATGGTTGAACCAAATTCAACTTTTGATACTAATTATCAAAGTTGGGTCCTATAAGTTATCACTGTCTAATAGTGATTAGAGCAATTAGGGTTTAGCCTTAATTTGAGAAAAGAGAACAATGATCTAAGTATATGAATTATTTTAAGCCTAGAGACTTGGACTTTAGTCTTAAGGTTCTTCCACTATTTTATTTGAATTGGTAGCCTCTACCTTCAATTTGGAAAATTACTTTAATTTTCTAGCAAGTACTAGAATCCATATAGACTGCATACGAGCCCAACTTTGGTTGGCTAATCCATGTATATTTAAGGATAGGTTCATAATCAATTGTTTCTCCAAATATTTTTTAGTAATTTAATTTTATCGTAAAAACCTAATCCATAGGCTTTGGCCTCCACTGTAAGGATTGAAGAAAAAATCCTATTTTCTGGGTCAGGTTCGTTCAGATCTGATTAGATTAAGAGGGATATTTCAAAATTTTTCATTTAGATCTAAATTAGATCTGAGACTCTTCAGATCTGATTTTATTAATCTAAAAAAAAAAATAAATTAAAACTAATTTAATTATACCTTATTGTAGGTAATCCTATTATCCTGTTTTGATCCTGATGTTTGCCTGAGGTTCTGGATGTAGCCATGCAAGCACCTAACCTCTATCGATATCCACTCGAGCAGGATCTGAAGATCTTCTTCTCAATTTATCCTCCAAAAATCAGATCTGGATCTGATCTTGAAGATCTTCAAAATAGCTTTTGAAGATCTGGTATCATCTCTTACAGCAGTGTTGCCTGTTAGATATGTGTGCCCTAGAAGCCAGAATTGGTTGGCACTTGTTATACACTTCTAAGGGCAAAATTATAATTTTAACTATAAATAATAAATGAATTATTTTCTATTCCAATATATATTTAGTGTCTGTGATACATTCCTTGAGTTAATGGTAATAATAGTTCATATTTTCAAGAGTTAAAAATTTAAGACATGAATTTTCATTATTAACTCATAAAATGCTCTCGACCGTAGGATCATCATGAGGATGGTGGTTGATCCAAAAGATTGGTGTACAATCACTTTTTTATAGTAGATGAGTCTTGAGTGTATGGTGTAGAGACACTGGAGTGAGAGTATAGGTACTCGTTAGAGAACGAGGGAACTGAGTGTGACCACCTCGAGCAGTCATTAGGAAGTCTACTTTCTCGTCGATGACTAGCTCAAAGCTGTAGTTGTATTTTTGGTTCTTTGATATGAGGTGCTCGAAGTAATTATAACACCTTGAGGGTGTTATAGTTTGACTATACCATAACTCGATCTCCTAGCCATTCGAAACTCTGAGGTGTATGTTGGCTATAGCATGTTCATTGTAGGAATTAGATTGCACCAATAGAAAATCTATCTACCTCGGTGGATGAGGAGTAGCCCTATGATGATCATGAGAATCAAGTCCATAAGCTTATGGCCATGGCAGAGTAAAATAATAGAAAGAGTTTCTATTAAGGTTTTCATATTGGACTTGAATCAAATGATTAATCATATGATGGATATTAGGGTTTGACGAGTTCACCTTAACCCTAATCCGATCGGAGCTCAAGATAGAGGAACTTAATCACATAGGTAACTGCATCGAGAGGTTCATTCTCAGTTCTGATGGGTTGCCACCATATACTGTTAGGTGTCACTGGTGGATTTTGGGGACAACTAGAATAATTTGGATGATCGATCATACTAGTTATCTGAATCAGAAAAATTCTGATCCATCAGAAGGTATTTCGATGATGTTGATGATAGAGATCATGACATATCTCATTACCATATGGAACCGAACCTAACTGGATCATACAAATAAGAGTTTGGATCTGGATATCATTAATTAAACTAATCCAGTTTAATTGATTTGAATAAGATTCAATTAGGTTCAAGAAAATCGTGCTAGCACACGATTGAGCCTAACATTCTCCTTCAACAATCATTAAAAGTTATCTCGACTGAGTCAAATGTGTTTGGGCTCACTCAGGTACCTTTACTTGATCTGACTGGAGCTTGTCTAGGTTAGAAAAAGGTTGTCTTAATTTATGAGATAAATTTGAGACAACACCAACCATTTTCCATCACTTGCTAATTTTTATCTTTTGCTTTTGGTCAAACGTTGACCTTTGATACTTAGACATCTGCCCATGTATCATGCACCCATAGGAGAGAGATTTGATCTTTGTCCACCTACTAAAATGAGAAAAGGAAAGGGGTGCATGCCTAGGGAGGCATGCACCCAAGGATGATGATGCCTGGAGTTCCATACAGATAGGACTCTAGGTTGCTTCATGGAATAAACTTAGGTGGCGCCTAAGACTCTACATTGACCAGTCTTGGCACCACCTAAGGATGTTTGAGAGGGGTGCTCATCTGATTGAATCAGGTGATGTCATCCCACCAATCAGATTTAGATCTGATTACACGAAGAGACGTGATTGGTCGAGATGATGTGGCACTGCATGGCGTAGCAGGATCTATATAAACCCTGTCCGCACCTAGGTTTCAAGAGTTCTTCCCTTGCCCATGCCACATAAACCCTCTCCCCTTTTCTCCATGCCTACCTCTAATCTTCTCTCTCCTCTCCACGCCCAAGAGGCTTTGGGCTTCAATTTGGTGCGATCTAGGCAAGAGAAAGGTGACAAAAAAGGAAGAAGGCAGCACTGCTGCAAGAGATGACACCAGATCTTCAAAAATTATTTTAAAGACCTTCAAGATCAGATCTAGATATGATCTTTGGAGGATAGATTAAGAAGGAGATCTCTAGATCTAGCCTGAGTGGATATCGATAGAGGTCAGGTGATTGCGTGGCTGCATCCAGAACCTCAGGTAATCAGCAGGATCATCATAGGATAATAGGATTATCCAACAACAAGATACAAATTAAATCTAATTTAATTTATTTTTATATTATTTATTAGATCCATCTAATCAGATCCAAAAAGTATCAGATCTAATTTAGATCTAAGAGAAATTTTTTTTAAAATATTCCTCTTGGTCAAATCAGATCTGAACGAACTTGACCTGGAAAATGGGATTTTTCTTCACTGCCTTCTTCCTTTCTTATCGCCTTTCTCTTGCTTGGATCGCACCAAATTGAGGCCCAAAACTTTTGGGCATGGAGAGGGGAGAGAGAATTTGAAGGGTGACATAGAGAAGGGAGAGAGAGGCTATGTGGCAAGGGCAAAGGATAGAAGCATTTTAATTTTGGGCGCAGATAGGATTTATATAGATCCTGCTGTGCCATATAGTGCTACATCATTCCGACCAATTACGGCTCTTCGTGTAATTAGATCTAACTTTGATTGATGGAATGACATCATCTGATTCAATTAGATTGGAGTCCCTCACAAACCTCCTTAGGTGGCGCCAAGACTGGTCAAAGAAGAATCTTTGGCACCACCTTAGTTGAATGCATCAAGCAATTGGAGTCCCATCTACATGGGACTCCAATTCTTATCCACTTTGGGGGCATGCCTTCCTAGGCATGCACCTCTTACCTTTCTGCTATTTAATAGGGGGACAAGGGTCAAAGCTCTCTCCTATGGGTGCATGACATTTGAGCAGATGTCTAAGTATCAAAGGTCAACGTTTGACCAAAGTCAAAGAATTAGATTTAGCAGGTGATGAAAAATGGTAGGTGTTGTCTCAAATTTATCTTATAAATTAAGATAATCCTTTTCTAACTTAGACAAGTTTTAGTTAGACTAAGTAAAGATTTCTGAGCGAGCCCAAATATATTTGGCTCAGTCGAGACAACTTTTAATGATTGTTAAAGGAGAATATTAGGCTCAATCGTATGCTAGTACGATTTTCTTGAACTAATTGAATCTTATTCAAATCAATTGAACTGGGTTAGTCCAATTGATGATATCCAGATCTAAATCCTTGTTTGTGTGACCCAGTTAGGTTTAGTTTCGTATGGTAATGGGATATGTCATGATCTCTATCATTGCCATCATCAAAACACCTTCCGATGAATTAAAACTTTTCTGATTCAGATAATTAGTATGATCGATCATCCAAATCATTCTAATTGCTTCCAAAATCAATCAGTGATACTTAGCAGCATATGGTGGCAACCCATCAGAACTAAAAATGAACCTTTAGATGCAGATACCTATGTGATTAAGTTCCTCTATCTTGAGCCCTGATGGATTAGGGTTAAGGTGATCTTGTCAAAGCTTAATTTCCATCATATGAATTAATCATTCGATTCAAGTCCAATGTGAAAACTCTAATAGAAACTCTTTCTATTATTTCATTCTGCCATGGCCATGGGCTTATAGACTTGATTCTCATGATCATCATAGGATTGCTCCTCATCTATCGAGGTAGATAGATCTCCTATCGGTGCAATCCAATTCCTACAATGAACATGCTATAGCCAACATATACCTCAGAATTTCGATTGGCTAGGAGATCAAATTATGGTGTAGTCAAACTATAACACCCTCAAGGTGAATTGCCGATGCTCCTCAGATCAAAGAACCAGATACACCACTACAGCTTCGAGCCAGTCATTGACGAGATTGTAGACTTTCTGATGACTGCTCGAGGTGGTCATGCTCAGTGCTCTCATTCTCTGATGAGTACCTATACTCTCACTCCGATGTCTCTACACCATAGACTCAAGACTCATCTATCCTAAAGAAGCAATCGTACACCAACCTTTCGGATCAATCACCATCCTTATGATGATCCTATGGTCGAAAGCATTTTATGAGTTAATAATAAATTCATGTCTTAAATTTTCAACTCTTGAAAATATGAACTATTATTATCATTAACTCAAGAGATGTATGATAGATACTTTCAAATATACACTGTGATAGAAAATAATCCATTTTATTATTTATAATCAAAATTATAATTTTGCCCTTAGATGTGTATTACAAGTGTTAGCTAATTATGCTTCTACGGCACATATATCTAACAAGAATCTAATTAGATTCAACCATCAACATGATCATACTTGGTGCATCTAACCAATGAATGATTAAGCCCAACTTTGGTTGGCCAACCTAACCACCATTAGAGAGATACTTCCAAGTCATCATATGATGAATGATAATTCTATTAGTTAATAAGCACCAGACCTTTGGCCTCTAATAATTATTGAGTTAAAGGATCTATTATCATCTAACTTAATGGGAGGCTATGACTTAGTTATCTTCATAACTTTATCATTTTAAGATTCTAATAATTTTAGAGGATTTAAATTATTTATGATTTAAGAATATATACTATAAGAAAATAATGATTTTGTGATCGAATTTTTTGATTGAAATTTATGATCGATTTTATGATTGAAATTTTTGCGATAGATTTTATGATCAAAAATTTGAATATAAAAATAAATTTATAAAATATTAATTTATAAGATTTTATAACCAATTTTTTGATTAAATTTTTGATCATAAATTTTTTGATCAAAAAATCAATCAAAAAATCCCAAAATTATTTTTTAAAAATTTAAATAATTAAAAAAATTTTTGATCAAAAAAATAATTTTTTTCTACCAATTTTTTTGTCATAAATTTTTTGACCTAAAAATTGATCAAAAAATCCTAAAATTATTTTTTAAAAATTTAAAATAATTTAGAAAATTTTTTAACCAATTTTTTGATCAAAAAATTAATTTTTTCTAATCAAATTTTTAATCAAAAATTTTTTGACCAAAAAATTGATTGAAAAATTTCAAAATTATTTTTTTAAAATTTGAAATAATTTTAAAAAAATTTTGATTAATTTTTGATCAAAAAATTAATTTTTTAATTAAATTTTTGGTCATAAATTTTCTAATAAAAAAATTGGTTAAAAAATCCCAAAATTATTTTTTTAATTTAAAATAATTTGAAAAATTTTTTGATCAAATTTTTGATAAAAAAATTAATTTTGTTCTATCAAATTTTCAATCATAAATTTTTCAATCAAAAAATTGGTTGGAAAATCCAAAAATTATTTTTTAAAAATTTAAAATAATTTTAAAAATTTTTTAACTAATTTTTTAATTAAAAATTTCAAAATTATTTTTTAAATTTAAAATAATTTAAAAAATTTTTCTATCAATTTTTTTGATTAAAAAAATTAATTTTTTTTGATCAAAATTTTGATCGTAAATTCTCCAACCAAAAAATTGGTTGAATAATCTCAAAATTATTTTTTTATTTAAAATAATTTAAAAATTTAAGGATCGATTTTTTGATTGAAAAATCAATTTTTTCTGACCAAATTTTCGATCATAAATGTATTTTACAACTAAGTATAATTTTTTTCTAAAAATGATATAATTTTAAAATTTAAAGTATATTTTCATCATTCATTATCTAAATAATTATCATTAGTATATTGTTACAAAAGATGGGCTCGATCCGATAGTCCTTCCTATGTCGATCAATAAAATTTGATTTCAACGGTCACGAACGACCGTGTTATGATTTGATAGGTAGAGACCACCGATGGATTCGAAAACTTGCAAAGATGATCTCAATGATATTTATAGCATACTATCAAAATTTTATTTCAATCAAACATCATTATCATGGTCAATTTAATACGAAATGATTTGGACTGTTAAATGAAAAATGAGTGATCAAGAGGCTAAACTACATCCGATTGTTAGATAATTTTTTAGATAAACGATCTTTACTATTACTTTAATCATTTATATGATGATGATCATAAAATCCAAACTACGTGTATTTGAACTATCGACGTTAAGCTGATCTTACAAAAGCATAAGTATAATTACCTAAGGACTTTAAGAATGAGTATCAAGAAACATAGTTTTAGATTGTTCATATATGCATGGTTTGAATTTTACGATCACCACCATACAAACGATCAAAGTAGTTGCAAAAAATTATTCATCTAAAAAACATCTTATAATTGATACCATTTGGCCATTTAATCACTCATTTTTCATTTAACGATCCAAATCATCCCATGCTAAATTGACCATAATAATGATATCCGATTGAAGTAAAATTTTTATAGTATGTTATAAATATCAGCGAGATCATCACTGCAAGTTTTTGAATTCATCAATAGTCTCTATTTATCAGATACGATCATTCATGATCATCGAAATCAAATTTTATTGATCGACATAGCTAGGGCTACTGAATCGAGCCAGCCTTTTGTGATGATGCTTTAATGATAATTATTTAGATAATGAATGATAAAGATGGACTTTAAATTCTAAAATTATATCATATTTAGAAAAAAAATAGAAAAAAATATATTTAGTTTTAAAATATATTTTTGATCAAAAAATCAATTGAAAAAAAAATTAATTTTTTAATCAAAAAATTGATCAAAAAAATTCTTAAATTATTTTAAATTAAAAAATAATTTTAAGATTTTTTGATCAAAAAATTTATAATAAAAAATTTAATAAAAAAATTAATTTTTTGACTAAAAAATTGATCATAAAATTTTTTAAATTACTTTAAATTTAAAAAAAAATAATTTTATGATTTTTTGATCGATTTTTTTATTGTAATTTTTTTTTAATTTTTATAATCAAAAAATTGATCATAAATTTAAATTTTAAAAAAATCAATTGGTACCCTTTTTTGATGATTTACCTAATTATTTTTTTTTTAAAAAAAATTTTATAAGCTTGGCGCCCCACCCCCAGTCTCATCCCAACTGCCCCCAACCCCCTTCTTTTCCTTCTCAGCAATCACCCGCGATGGGCCCCTCCCCTCCCCGGAGACCACCCGCAATGGCCTCCCCTCTCCAGCCCACCACGACGACCCCCTCCTCCCTCGATTACTGCCCGTGATGGCCTCTCCTCATCAGCCCATTGTGACTACCCCCCTTTCCCTCTCCGATGACTGCCCGCGATGGCCTTTCCTCGCCTGCCCATCATGATGGCCCCCACTCCCCTGCCCAACCTATGATGCCCCTCCCCTTCGGCCTTCCCTCACGACTCTCCTTCTCCTTCTCCTTACTGCCACCTACCGTCGATCTCCACCATCGAGGGAATGGGGACGGTGTGGACAGTCGAGGGACTGAGGTGCGGTGCTGGAGGTGCGGAGCAGTAGTTGAGGGGCTGCGGTGTTGAAGGTGCAAAGCAGAGGCTAGGAGGCGGTGCAGGCGGCTAGGGGGTAGGATGGGCTGCTGGGGGTGGTGTGGGCGGTTGGGGGGGCAGGGCGGGCTATCGGGGGCGGTGCAGGCGGCTCGGGGGCTGCATAGGTGGCTAGTGGATGGCTAGGGGCAGCGCGGGAGGTGGGGTGCACGGGACTGGAGGGCGACGATGCTGGCAGATGAGGGTGGCGAGGGAGGATTCCGCTGAAGGCACGTGAAACGAGGATGAAAAAAGTAATAAATAAAATATTAAAAAATTATTTAAAAATATTAAAAATTTAATATTTTATAAAAAATAAAATACATAAAAATAAAAATAATATAAATTTAAAAAATATAAAAAATTAGTGACCCATTTTATGATCGATATTTTTAAAAAAATATTTTTTAAAAAATTTATGATTGAATTTTTGATTGATTATTATTTAAATTTTTAGTTTAATATTTTTTTATTAATTTGATGATCAATTTTTTAAAAAAATATTTTTCAAAAAAATTACAACCAAAATTTTGATCAATTATTATTTAAATTTTTAGTTTAATATTTTTTCATTAATTTAGCGATTAATTTTTTTAAAAAAATATTTTTAAAAAATTTATGACCAAATTTTTGATCAATTATTATTTAAATTTTTAGTTTAATATTTTTTTAATTAATTTAATGATCAATTTTACAATCAAATTTTTTTAAAAAAATATTTTTTAAAATTTAAGATCAAATTTTCAATCAATTCTTATTTAAATTTTTAGTTTAATATTTTTTAATTAAATTAGTGATCCATTTTTTTAAAAAATATTTTTGAAAAAAATTATGATCAAATTTTTGATTGATTCTTATTTAAATTTTTAATTTAATATTTTTAAATTAATTTAGCGATTGATTTTATGATCAATTTTTTTAAAAAATATTTTTTTTAAATATTTATGATCAATTTAAAAATTAAAAAATATAAATTTTCCTTTTAAAAATTAGAAATTATTTTTTTATAAAATTTTAGTTTTTAAAAATTAGATTATTTATTTTTTTATATTTTTTAGAAATTAGCAATCAATTTTTTGGTTGAAAAATTAATTTTTTAATTTTTAATAATTTTAATATTTTTTTGATTGGTAAATCGGTCACTAGATTTTGCGATCAAAAAAATCAATCGAAAAATATTTCCAACTAGTCTTTTTATGATAAAAAATTTTTGATCACAAAATTGATCACTAAATTATTAGTAACCAATTTTTGATTTTTAGCGATTAAATTTTTGATCACTAAAATCCTATTTTCTTGTAGTGAGAAAGAACATGACCAATTTGCTCCGATTGACTCACCAAGTCAAGTCCTCCCACTAACTTCTCAAGTATTTAATAAGAACTAGGATCAACATCA
>QRFJ01005399.1:0-117891 GCA_006176705.1 Cocos nucifera | reverse complement strand
ATTTAAAAGATTGCTCTGATTATCCCAGTCCACGTACATTGACACCATGTTGAAGAGGTTTAGCATGAAGAATTTCAAGAAAAGCTTGTTAGATATATGTGCCCTAGAAGCCAGAATTGGCTGACACTTGTAATACACTTCTAGGGGCAAAATTGTAATTTTGACTATAATTAATAAAATGGGTTATTTTCTATCACACCTGTGTATTTAGTGTCTGTGATACATCCTTTGAGTTAATGATAATGATAATTCATATTTTCAAGAGTTGAAAATTTAAGACATGAATAATCATTATTAACTCATAAACAGCTCCCGACCATAGGATCATCACGAGGATGGTGATTGATCTGGAAGGTTGGTGTACGATCGCTTCTCTTTAGTAGATGAGTCTTGAGTCTACGGTGTGGAGACATCGGAGCGAAAGTACAGGTACTCGTTAGAGAACGAGGGCACTGAGCGTGACCACCTCGAGTAGTCATTAGGAAGTCTACCTTCTCGTCAATGACTGACTCGATGCTGTAGTAGTGTGTCTGGTTCTTTGACCTGAGATGCATCGGCAGTTCACCTTGAGGGTGTTATAGTTTGACTACACCATTACTCGGTCTCCTAGCCATATGGAACCCTGAGGTGTATGTTGGCTATAGCATGTTCATTGTAGGAACTGGATTGCATCAAGATGGGATCTATCTACCTCGGTGGTAGAGGAGCAGCCCTATGATAATCAAGAGAATCAAGTCCTGAAGCCCATGGCCATGGCAGAGTGAAATAATAGAAAGAGTTTCTATTTAGCTTTTCACATTGGACTCGAATCGAATGATTATATCATATGACAGAGACTAGGGTTTGACGAGTTTACCTTAACCCTAATCTGATCGGGTTTCAAGATAGAAGAACTTAATTACACAGGTAGCTGCACCAAGAGGTTCGCATTCAGCTCTGATGGGTTGCCACCATATACTGCTAGGTGTCACTGGTGGATTTTGGGAGCAATTAGAATGATTTAGATGATCGATCATTCTAGTTGTTCGAATCAGAAGAGTTCTAATCCATCGAAAGGAGTTTCGATGATGTCTATGATAGAGATCATGACATATCCCATTACCATACAGAACTGAACCTAATTGGGTCACACAAACAAGGGTTTGAATCTGGTGATCATCAATTGAACTGATCTAGTTCAATTGATCTGAATGAGATTCAATTAGGTTCAAGGAAATCGTGCTAGCACTCGATTGAACCTAACGTTCTTCTTTTACTATCACAAATAAGTTGTCCTGACTGAGCCAAATGAGTTTGTGCTCAATCAGAGGCCTTCATATGGTCTAACTGAAGGTTGTCCAAGTTAGAGAAGGTTGTCTTATTTTATAAGACATGATCTGCCATTTTTGGTCACCTGCCATTTTTGGTCCTTTGACTTTGGTCAAAAGTTGACCTTTGACTGGTCAAATGTTGACCATAGATACTTTGACTTTTGTCCACGTGTCATGCACCTATTAGAGAACTGGTGGAGGCCTGTCCCCTTGCCAGAACCTGGCAAGGAGGAGGGCGCACGCCACCCTAGGCATGCGCCCAAGTTGGAGGCGCCTTGGAGTCCTTGTTGGACAAGGACTCCACCTCCCTTTTGGATTCCAATCAGAGTTCTACTAAGAATCCAGTTTGACTGGTCTTAGGTGCCCTCTAAGGAGGAATCCAGGGGACTCTATTCCAACCAATCAGATTTAGATCTAATTTCACAAAGGGTTGTGATTGGTTGAGAGGAAGAGGAGTTGGATCACGCTTAGTCTATAAATAGGACCCTGCGCCCAACTCAGATTTCAATGAAATGCAATTAGAGAGAGATTTCCCATGCCCCAAGGCTGCCTCTCCCCTCTTCCTCCATGCCTAAACTTCTCCTCCTTCTCCTCTCCATGTCCAAAAGAGTTTTGGACTTAGGTTGGTGCGTTCCAGATCAAAAGAAAGGCGATCAAAAGAAGAAGGCTGCACTGCTGCAAAGGACGACTGCTGATTTTCAAAAGGAGTTTTGAAGATCCTCCAGATCAGATCCAGATCTAATTTTTGGAGGCATGATAGAGAAGAAGAGGATCTCCAGATTCAACCCGAGTGGATACCGGTAGAGGCCAGGCGCTTGCGTGGCTAGATCTAGAACCTTCCGCTGCAATCAGGATCATCTACAGGGTAATAGGATTACCCAAATCAGATAAATTAAATTTGATTTAATTTATATTATTTTATTTTATTTATTAAAATAATAAGAATTAGATCTAAAATATATCAAGATCTAATTGGGATCAAGAGAAAATTTTTTGAAATATATCTCTTGATCTGATCAGATCTGGACGAACCTGGACCGGGAAATCAGGATTTCCCTTCAACTGGTATCAGAGCCATGGTTCTAAATTGTTTAGATCTGATTTTAATTTTATTTTAATTAGAAAATAAAGTGATTTCAGATGTCACATGAGATGTGATCAGATCTGAAATCAGAAAAATTAAAATTAAATGATTTGGATCTAAGAACATGAAGATATGCATGACTAGTTCTAGAATAGAATAGTTCTATAGAATAGTTTTGCATGTCTTTGATTTAATCTGATTAAATCATATTTTAGATCTTCTTATTTATTATTTTCTGATATTATAAGTGTTATAATAACATCTGATAAACAGCAAATAAAAATTATTTAATTTTAAATATCATATGAGATATGATAGATGCATGACTAGACTAGTTGTAGAATAGTTCTGCATAATTATCTAGATTAGAATTTATTTTGATTATATCCATTTAAATCTAATTTTTTAGATTATTATGAGATAATTTAGATCTGAAAACATGCATAATTATGATACATGAGATGTATGCAAAATATGCCATAATTAGATCTACTTTATATATGAGATATATGATATAGATCTGATATTGTTTTGTAGTATTGAATGTTCCTGATTATGGCGTTCCTCTTGGCCGTCCGATCATAAGAACGAAGAAGGGTTTAAAGGCCCTCTCTTCCCATTCGATGGGGTGTTCTTATGATGTGTAGGGGTGCTGCGTGTTCGTCCTTAATCAGAAATCCAAAACTTACTTTCTGCAAAATCCTAGATCCTGAAATCCTAGGATTTATTGTGCATATTTTGTTTATGAACCCAACTTAATTGAGAATTAAGTTTATGGAATATTAATTAGGTCTAAAATTGAGAATTTCAGATCTAAGACATATTCATAATACTGGGTTCGGGCTTGGGTAGCTTAATTAGGTCTAAGCGGTTGATCAAACTGAATCAAGAGTTGGTTAGATGGGATCAACAATGCTTAAATTGACCAGCCTAATAGGATTAAGTCTGGGTCAAGATCGAGTCACGATCAAGCAAGACCTAATTAGGCTCAGAGGTTAGAGTCTGGATTGTAGGCTAACCCAATTGGTTCTGACTCAACAATTTGGTGTCTAAGGTAAGTTTGGCATAGACGACCGACTGGTTTTTAATTGGAAGCTACTCGACCTGAATGCGTTCTTGTACGAGTTAACGGTATATTCCTTCCACCGGTCTCACTTACCTGGCCATATCTGTTGACACAGTTCTAATTTGAGGTGGTCAATAATCCGAGCTGACCCATGCCACTAGGTTAGTCATAATTGTTATGACTAAGCCAAGTCTAGTTTAATGAGACCTGAATCAATTCTCCCTAAGAAAAGATTAAGTCTGAGGTCTTCCACCATTGTAGATGTTTGGGCCCTTCCCGGGGTTGATTGTTCTCGACTGGATACAGTGGCTCAGTTGCACCGGGAAGACGCAACCATGTCTATTAGGCATTAGATGCTATGGGCTGGAGGATGAGTTGGGCTCAATATTCGGGATACGGTGAGAGACCCAATTAGGAACCCAGTCCATGCAAATGGTGGGTCTGACTTAACTAAGGAGTGGATCAATATTCTGGATATGGTGAGATTCATGAATTAGAGACTAAGTTTGGGTGCACCATGATTAGAGAATCATTGAACAAGAGTTGTTCACTCATTGGCTAATCCATCACCAATAACTGTTAGGTGAGGTGATGAGTAAGTTGGTGAGACCGCACCACCCACTAAAAATCATCAATCGCGGAGATTTTCGCATCTCTACAGAGGGAGTGTAGGGATCCGAGAAAATAGTGGGAGCTAATTTGTTTAAAAATAAAATCCTTAAATAAATTGGTCAAGTCAAAATTACAGTATCTAACTAGAATCTTTGACTCTCTACAATCTTTGACTCTCTACAGGAATATGTCTGCGTCAAACCCATTGGCACGTATCCTGGACACAAATAGACTGACTGGACCCAATTATAAAGATTGGCTCAGGAACTACAAAATTGTTTTGGGTTCTGAGAAGTTAACCCATGTTTTGGACCAGGACCCTCCCACATTACCAGCCCATCCATCTGTTGAACAGAGAGCGTCTCTAGAAAAATGGATTGACGAAGATAATAAGGCCAGATACTATATGTTGGGCTCGATGTCTGATGAGCTCCAGCGCCAACATGACGATATCAGAACTGCTCGCCAAATGTTGGCTCACCTACAGGAGATGTTTGGTGAACAGAGTCGCGCAGCCAAATATCAAATCACAAAACGACTTTTTAAGGCTAAGATGCGTGATGGGCAGTCAGTCCAAGATCACTGTCTGACAATGATCAAGGACATGGAAGAGCTTGAGAAGCTCAGTGTGAAGTTGGACTTGGATCTGCAGAACGATATTATTCTGCAATCCTTGACTGATGCATTTGGGCAATTCATCATGAATTACCACATGCATAAACTTCAAAATTCCTTGGCCGAGTTGATGAATATGCTGGTTACCGCTGAGCTTTCAATGAATGGTTCTAAAGGCTCAGTTCTTGCTATGGAACGGACTTCTTCCAAAAGAAAGTCTTATGGAAAGAAAAAGAAGTATGTGAAAAAGCAAAAGGTGGAAGGATCAAAGAAGAAGAAGGCAGAACCGAAAAAGAAGGTCGATGTCAAAGGAAAGTGTTTCCATTGCAACAGCGACGGCCATTGGAAGCGAAACTGCCCTATTTACCTGGCCACCCTAAAGAATAAGAAGGAAGGTCCTTCTGGAGGTATGCTCGTTATTGAGTCTAACCTTACGGTTTCTTCTGCATCCAGTTGGGTGCTTGACTCTGGTTCTAGTGCTCATCTGTGCACTTCTATGCAGGGTCTTGAGGATAGCAGGAGACTGAGGGATGGAGACATGATCCTACACGTCGGTAATGGAGCAAGAGTTGCTGCAGTAGCCGTGGGAACATACCCTCTGCGATTACCATCTGGTTTAGACTTAGTTTTAAAAGACTGTTATTATGTGCCTGCAGCTAGCAGGGAATTTGATTTTGTTTCATGCTTAGCACAAGAAGGTTATGTGATCACCTTCTTTAAGGACCATTGTAACATTCTTTATGAAAGAAATAAAATTGCAAATGGTTTCCTTGTTAATGGTCTTTATCAATTGCATATTGATGTACCTATTTTAACTATCGAGCAAAACGTGAATGCCAAACAACCTAGGGATAGTCCAAACGACAGATATCTATGGCACCTGAGATTAGGTCATATAGCAGAAGATAGGATTAACAAATTGAAGAAAAAATGGGATATTGAGTCCATTGACTTTTGAGTCATATCCAACTTGTGAATCTTGTCTTCAAGGCAAAATGACTAAACTCCCTTTTGTTGAACATGGGGAGAGGGCCACAGATCTCCTTGCCCTAGTACATACTGATGTGTGCGGCCCATTTGATGTGCTGACTAGAGGCAATTTTGTCTACTTCATTACCTTTACCGATGATCTCTCTATCTCTACAAATCTTTATTCCTAGGATGCAAAAAGCTTCTTCTAGGTCCTTCATAGAGAACTATGATAATAGCCAAATCTTTAGTCCTTGTAATGCAGGAAGATCATTTCTGATTAAGAGAATGTCATTTATATATAATACTAGAAATACAACTACTAGACCATTAGCCCACTTATATATGCAGGGCTCTTCTTCATTCTTAACGAAGCCATACATCTTGATCATCCTATCAAAACATATGTTCCAACTTCGAGATGCCTGCTTCAGTCCATAAATGGATCTTTGAAACCTACACACCTTAAACTCATCTATGGATGGGAACATTTTAGGTTGTATCATATATATCTTTTCTTTCAGCTCTTTATTTAGAAAAATTATCTTCACATCTATCTGCTAGATTTCATAGTCCAGATAGACAGCGATCGTAAGTATGATCCGAATGGACTTGAGTATTGTTATAGGAAAAAATGACTCATCATAGTCTATACCATAATATGGATGATACCTCTTGACAACCGGATGGGCTTTATAGGTCTCCACCTTTTTGTCTATGCTCCTTTTCCTCTTGAAGACCCACTTACATCCTAAGGAATTTACCTCTTCGGGTGGCTCAATCAATGTCCATGCATCATTGACCTTCATGGACTCCATTTTAGATTTCATGGCCTCAAGCTATTTTTCAGAGTCGGATCTCTACATCGCATCTATGTAAGTGATCAGATCCTCATCATTCTCATCGAGTTCGATAGGATCACCATCTCGATCCAAAAAACTATAGTATCTGTCCGACTGATGCGGTACTCTACTAGACCATCTTAAGGATGTAGGTTCAGTAGGCTTTAGGTTTGATCTAATCAAATTCGGTTAAGGTTCAGTAACTTGTATCAATTTTCTACCTATCAAACTTCCTCAAGTTCGATCTTAGAGGCATTAGTTCCTTCACCAAGGAACTTTCTTTTCAAAAAGACTGCCTTAAGGTTTACAAACACCTTTTGCTTAATAGCTAGATAGAAATAATATCCATTGATCTCTTTTGGGTATCCTATAATTATACTTATCAGACCTAGGTCCAAGCTTGTCCATTACTAAATGTTTGACATAAACCGGACACCCCCAAACCATAAGGTGTGAGGGTACTGGCTTATGCCCTATCCACATCTCATATGGCATTTTGGAAATAGACTTACTCAGCACCCTATTTAAAAGATAACAAGCTGACTTGAGCACGTATCCCTAAAGAGAGATAGATAGATCGGCAAACCCCATTATGGATTGAACCATGTCCAACATGAAGGAAATCGTGCAGGATTTAAGCATACATTTTTAAAACTTTTTTGAATAAAATAGTAGTGAAAGTAAATATTAATCTAAAATTAATACTATTTATGCATTGATCATAGCAAATAAATCCTACTTAAGATCTAAACATACTAATATGTGATACAAAAGTAAAATGCATTCGATCAGCAAATCGAATCTGTTGATCGATATGAGTTCAGAACTCGATACCTTTTCACAGATAGCTGATCTCCATGAACTGAATCCATCGAAAGAAGCTATGGTGTTATGCTATAATTGCACACTCATCCAACCTCTACAGATGGTCTACATGGAGCTCCTAATCCCGACCAGCTCCAATGCAGTGCTAGCTCCTTGTCGAGGCCTTCTACGGCTGATCATGATCGATCCGATCGATCATATACTTTTTAATTTCTCAAATACTCTAAAAAAATTGAACATAAATATTGGAGGATGATGAAAAGGTGTTTCAAATTTGGTGGTGATCCGATGCTCACAACACTCGATCTCCCCACCCAAACCTAGATTTCCAATACTAGGGTTTCACTCGGCCCAAAAACCCTGACACACTAAAAATCCTATCATGCCCTCTCTGTGTGGAGTTTTTCTATAAAATAAACATTTATGAAAAGATAACTTTTAGATATATAAACCCTATTTAGATCATATCTAAAAATTGGATATCCTTAGAGGTGAAAATCAGAAGAGAAGAGAGGCATGAGGGAAAAGTAAAGTGTTATAGGACCCTGCTCACCTTCACTTTAAGATTTTTTCACCCAAAAATAATACCTAATCACTCTAAAATTTTTACCACATAATTCTAACCCCTTCTTGTGTATGCACAAAAATTCTCATAATTTATTGACATGAATACCATGGAAAAGTCTATGGAAAAAGATAAGGGTCCAGTGGTTGGGAGGTTTTAACCACTCACTTGATTTCAAAAATCAAATGAGCCTCTTATCTTTATCCAACACCTCCTCCCATGTGTTTAACATGCAAAAGGACTCTCTTTCTATGTGCACACATTTTTATTTCTCCAAAAATGTTCAACAAACAAAAGGAAGGGTGTGGGAAGCAGATAATGTTGGATTGATTCCAACCTCCAACAAACTAAGTTGAATTCAAAACTCAACTTACTTTGAACCAGTCCAACCCTTGGACCAGATCAAAAGCAGATAAGAGAGGGGGCACAGAAACCTTTTGGGTAAGAGAAAAGTTACGTACAAAAATTTTGGGTGTGGAACAAGAGTAGAAAAGTCAAAAATGGTGGGTGCAGAGGAGAGTTTGAATTCAAACTTCATTTGACTTGGTCCTAATTGGTTTCAACCAAACCAATTAATCTAGATCCAATTAAATCAGGTTAAATCCAACTAAATTAAGCTTAGCCTAATCCAATAAAATTATAATCAAATTAGTAATTAATTAGATTCAGGTCCTGATTAAATTAGGGTCAAAACTTCCATACCGATTAGGTCATCTCATGACCTGATCGGGTCTAACCCAATTGAATCAAATTCAATCGAACTTGATCGAATCCTCATTACTCAATCAAATTAAGCTAATTAGCAATTAAATTGATAATTAATTCTTTAAAAATATCTAAGTCTAAATTGGATGGGCTATCGGATAGCAGAGTCCCATCAACATGAAACTTCTGAAAAGTCCCAATCCAGTGGGACTCTTGAACCCAGTGTCCCAAATGAATGAAACTCGTGATCTTAGAATTTCAGACCAGTGAAACTCCTGATTAGAGAGTCCTAGATGAGTAGAATTAGATTTTCAGTCTAGTTGGACTATTGATCATGGAGTTTTAGTCCAGTGAAACTCTTGACCATAGTGTCTTAGGTCATCAAGACTCATGATCAGCCATCAGATCAGGTAGGAACTCCTTATATGTGTGACCCCATAGATTTGAATCCTAAGTTGGTAGCATAGGAACTAATTTTTTGTACCAATCGATGTGACCATCTAGCAATGATATCCGACATCTGGATAGGTCAAAAAGTCGCAATGCAACAATGCCGAACCTATGGAATATGGTTACTATATAATTCATCCCCTTAATCATGATGCTCAAAAGGATGATCTAGGATTTATTATCAATCCTAAAATTCATCCACATTGTATTTCAAAATTTAGCATCCATCATATAGACTACCCCGATCGAGGATTTGCTAAATTGAAATACAGCAATGCACTTGCTCCAACACTTGGAGGGATCAATCCCATCTTGACTCACACACCAACAAGCCAAGTACTTAACTACACCCAGTAGCCTTCCATCATTGAATTAGAAATTTAGGTAGTCCGATACCTAAGTACAGTGAGTTGCTTGCAAATCATTGAACACCTTCACTGCAATAGCTTTAGTGAATGGGTCAGCCAGGTTCTCCTTTCCATCGATCTTTTGAAGGTCAACATCACCATGATCTATAATTTTTTGATAAGATAAAAGCGGTGCAGAATATGCTTCGTCCACTGGTGTGTCTTAAGTTTCTTCACTTGAGCAATGGCTCCAGAGCTATCATAATATAGTAGAACTGGACCATCCCAAGAGAGGGTGCTACTCTTTTGGCTCAGTGATGAATTTTCTCAGGACCACACGATAAATCTTCTTTGGCAGCATCTGATGCAGCGACATACTCTGCCTCACAAACTGAATCGACCATAGTGTGCTACTTGAAACTCTTCCAGTAGACAGCCCCATCATTAAGGATGAATATATATTCCGACACACTCTTACTATCAACATGATCAGACTGAAAATTGGAGTCTGTAAATCCCACAAGTTTCAAGTCTGTTTCACCATATACAAGCCACTGATCCTTAATATTTCTTAAATACTTTAGAATGGTTTTAACAACTTTCTAGTGACTCTCTCTTGGATTAGATTGGTATCTACTCACTATCCCTACTGAGTATGCTACATCTGGTCATATACATGTCATGGCATACATGATAGAATCCACTATCAAAGTATATGGTATTCTACTCATACGCTCTCTTTCTAGAGATGTTGTCGAACAATCCCTCTTTAAAAGAAAATTTTCATGGCCTATCAGTAGATAGCCTTTCTTAGAATTCTCCATGCTGAACCATTTCAGCACAGTATCAATGTACGTAGACTGGGACAATCCAAATAATCTTTTAGATCTATCTCTATAGATCTTCATCCCTAGGATATAGAAAGCTTCTCCCAAATCTTTCATGGAGAACTCTGATGATAGCTAGATCTTTATTCCTTACAATGAAGGGACATCATTTTCGATTAAGAGAATATCATCCACATACAATACTAGGAATACTATTACTGAACCATTAGCCCATTTGTATATGCAGGGCTCCTCTTCATTCATAACGAAGCCATATGTTTTGATTATTTTATCAAATCATATGTTCCAGCTCTGAGATGCCTACTTCGGTCCATAAATGGACCTTTGAAGCTTACACACCTTAAACTCATCTATGGATGTGAATCCTTCAGACTATATCATATACACCTCTTCATCCAGCTCTTTATTTAGAAAAGCCATTTTCACATCCATCTGCCAGATTTCATAATCTAGATGGGTAGTGATAGCAAGCATAATTTGAATGGATTTGAGCATTATCATAGAAGAAAATATCTCATCATAATTAATACCACAACGTTGATGATACCCCTTGGCAACCAGATGGACTTTATAGGTCTCCACCTTTCCATCTGTGCCCCTTTTTCTTTTGAAGATCCACTTACATCCTATGAATTTTATTCCTTCAAGTGGATCAACCAATGTCCATACATCGTTCACCTTCATGGATTCCTTTTTGGATTTCATGGCCTCAAGCCATTTCTTAGAGTTGGATCTCTACATTGCATCCATATAGGTGATCGAATCCTGATCGTTCTCATTGAGTTTGATAGAATCCCTATCTCGAATCAAAAAATCATAGTATCTGTTCGGTTGATGTGGTACTCTACTAGATCGTCTTAAGGATGCATCTATAATGCATTTTGGGTCTGATCTAATCAGATCCAGCTTAGGTTTAACAACTTATGTCTGTTCTTTTACCTATCGTACTTCATCAAGTTTGACCTTAGAGGCATTAGTTTCTTTACCAAGAAACTTCTTTTCTAAAAAGACTATCTTAAGGCTGACAAATAATTTTTGCTCATCAGTAAGGTAGAAGTAGTATCCTTTGGTTCCTTTTAGATAATCTATAAAACTATACTTATCAAACCTAGGCCCAAACTTGTCTGTCATTAAATGTTTGACACAAGCTGGACACCACCAAACCCTAAGCTGGGAAAGCATTGGCTTACGCCCTATCCATATCTCATATGGTGTGTTATTAATAGATTTACTCGAAACCCTATTTAGAATGTAACAAGCTGACTCGAGCGCATATCTCCATAGAAAGATCAGCAAACCAGCAAATCCCATCATGGATCGAACCATATCCAATAGGATCCAATTTCTCCTTTCTAACACACCATTATATTGTGGTATTTTAGGAGGGGTCCATTGGGAGAGAATCCCGTTCTCCCCAAGATATGTTAGAAACTCATTGAAAAGGTACTCACCCTCTCGATCAGACTGATGAGTTTTAATACTCTTCTCAGTTTGCTTTTCTACCTTATTTCGAAATAGTTTAAATATTTCAAACGACTCCGACTTATGCTTCATTAAATAAACGTACCCATACCTCGATAGATCATCTATAAAGATTATGAAGTAAAAATATCTACCTCTGGCACTTGAGCTCATGGGTCCCCATACATCCTAATGTACTAAACTCAGAAGTTTAGTGGCTCATTCACCTTTTCCAGTAAAAGGTGACTTGGTCATCTTACCAAGAAGACAGGACTCATAGGTCCGAAGTGATTCACAATCACTAACCTCAAGAATTTCTTCTTAAGCTAACCTGTTAATTCTATTCTTGCTAATATGACCTAACCTACAGTGCTAAAGGTAGACATCAGACATATCACTAATTGTAGGACGTTTATCGAAGGATTGAACCACGTTAACAGGCATAGAAAGTAAATAAATTCTATTATTCAATTGCCCAATCAAAAATGTAACACCATTCAAAATGACATTACAAAATTTTTTTTTATTGATATTTCAAAATCATTCATGGCCAAAAGGCCTATAGAAATGACATTCAATAAGAAAATTGGACAATAATGATATTCATTAAGAATAACTTTATTTGAATTGATTATAAGATTTTCATGATTCCTAAGGCTAGAATTGAAACTTGTCTTCCATCTCCAATATTCAGGAACCTCTTGCCTCGATCAAATCTCCTACTGACCTACAAGTCCTGCATAGAATTATAAATATGATAAGGGCTTCCAGTATCTAATACCCAGACTATAGACTCAAATAAGAAAAAATTGCAAGGTGTTATCATATAATTACCTTGCCCAGCAACCATTTGCTTCTTCCTCAGCCTGTTTGGATCAAGGGAGGCAATGTATAAAGGACAGTTCCTCTTTCAGTGCCCCAGCTTCTTGTAGAAGAAGCACTCTGCCTAGCTCTGGTCGGGCTTGTGCTTCTTGGTCCAACCCTGTGCAATCATGCTGGTGTTTGGCTGTACCTTCTTATTCTTCTTCTTCTTATTCTTCTTTCCTTTCTTAAAGAGTCGATGACCAGAAGAAGACCCTCCCACTACATTCACCATCTTCTTGTGGAGTTGGTGATCCTTCTCAAAGTTCTGCAGCAACCCCAACAATTCATGGTAGTTGACTATAGGCTTTGTCATTCTAAAATGAGTTAGGAAGGGGAGGAAGGACTTGGGCAAGGAATTAAGGATCGCATCCTTATCGAGCTGCTCATGCAGGAAAAAGTCCAGCTTACTAAGGCGCTCAATCATCTCAATCATGTACAATACAAGATCGATGACTGAGGCCCCATCCCACATCCGAGCATTGAAAATGGCATAACTTATTTTATGCCTTTCAACATCGTCCAGCATGCCAAAGGAGTCGTTCAACATTTGAAGCATCTTCTATGGCTGGACGTTTTCAAACCTGCAGCTGAACTCATCATTCATTGCCACCAGCATTATACATCGAACGGTGGTGCGGTCATTAAGTCACTTCTGATAAGTATCTCGGACCGCTCTCCTAGCATTCGAGGCTAGCTCCTCAGATGTAGGATCCGTTATGACATAAAGAATTTGCTCATGCTCCAGGACGATTTTCAACTTATGATACTAGCTATCATAGTTGGGTCCCATTAATTTGTCATTATCTAATAATGACTGAAGCAATAGGTTAGTGGCCATTTCTGCATAATAAGAAAAATCAAACCTAATTAGTATATGAATCAATTATCCTAAAGACTTGGACTTTAGTCTAAAGATTCTCTCACTATTTTATATGAACTGGTAGCCTCTACCTCTAATTCAAGGAATTATTTTAATTCTTTAGTGGGTACTAGAATCCACATAGACTACACACGAACCCAACTTTGGTTGGTCAACCCATATGCACCTATGGGTAGATTCAAAATCAATTGTTTCTCTAAATAATTTCTAGTAATTCAATTTTGCCCCAACAATCAGTAGGCTTTGACCTCCACTAAAAAATACAATTATTAATATAACTAACATATTGTCATCTACCATTAGATATATGTGCCCTAGAAGCCAGAATTGGCTGACACTTGTAATACACTTCTAGGGGCAAAATTATAATTTTGACTATAATCAATAAAATGGGTTATTTTCTATCACATATGTGTATTTAGTGTCTGTGATACATCCTTTGAGTTAATGGTAATGATAATTCATATTTTCAAGAGTTGAAAATTTAAGACATGAATAATCATTATTAACTCATAAAATGCTCCCGACCATAGGATCATCACGAGGATGGTGATTGATCCGAAAGGTTGGTGTACAATCGCTTCTCTTTAGTAGATGAGTCTTGAGTCTACGGTGTGGAGACACCGGAGCGAGAGTACAGGTACTCGTTAGAGAACGAGGGCACTGAGCGTGACCACCTCGAGTAGTCATTAGGAAGTCTACCTTCTCGTCAATGACTGACTCGATGCTGCAGTGGTGTGTCTGGTTCTTTGACCTGAGGTGCATCGATAGTTCACCTTGAGGGTGTTATAGTTTGACTACACCATAACTCGATCTCCTAGCCATTCGGAATCCTGAGGTGTATGTTGGCTATAGCATGTTCATTGTAGGAACTGGATTGCATCAAGATGGAATCTATCTACCTCGGTGGTAGAGGAGCAGCCCTATGATGATCATGAGAATCAAGTCCAGAAGCCCATGGCCATGGCAGAGTGAAATAATAGAAAGAGTTTCTATTTAGGTTTTCACATCGGACTTGAATCGAATGATTACATCATATGACAGAACTAGGGTTTGACGAGTTCACCTTAACCCTAATCTGATCGGGGCTCAAGATAGAAGAACTTAATCACACAGGTAGCTGCACCAAGAGGTTCGCATTCAGCTCTGATGGGTTGCCACCATATACTGCTAGGTGTCACTGGTGGATTTTGGGAGCAATTAGAATGATTTAGATGATCGATCATTCTAGCTGTTCGAATCAGAAGAGTTCTGATCCATCGAAAGGAGTTTCGATGATGTCGATGATAGAGATCATGACATATCCCATTACCATACAGAACTGAACCTAACTGGGTCACACAAACAAGGGTTTGAATCTGGTGATCATCAATTGAACTGATCCAGTTCAATTGATCTGAATGAGATTCAATTAGGTTCAAGAAAATCGTGCTAGCACTCGATTGAACCTAACGTTCTTCTTTTACTATCATAAATAGTTGTCCTGACTGAGCCAAAGGAGTTTGTGCTCGATCAGAGGCCTTCACTTGGTCTGACTGGAGCCTGTCCAGGTCAGAAAAGGGTTGTCTTATTTTGTAAGACAATACCTGCCATTTTTGGTCACCTGCCATTTCTCGTCCTTTGACTTTGGTCAAAAGTTGACCTTTGACTGGTCAAATATTGACCATTGACACTTTGACTTCTGTCCACATGTCATGCACCTATTGGAGAGCTGGTGGGGGCTTGTCCCCCTGCCAGAACCTGGCAAGGAGGAGGGCGCACGCCACCCTTGGCGTGTGCCCAAGCTGGAGGCGCCCAGGAGTCCCTGTTGGACAGGGACTCCATCTCCTTTTTGGATTCCGATTAGACTTCCTCCTAAGAACCAAGTTTGACTGGTCTTAGGCACCATCTAAGGAGGAATCCAAGGGACTCTATTCCCACCAATCAGATTTAGATCTGATTTCACAAAGGGTTGTGATTGGTTGGGAAGAAGAGGAGTTGGATCACGCATAGTCTATAAATAAGACCCTGCGCCCAACTCAAAAGAAAAATTGAAATTCCCATGCCCCAAGGCTGCCTCTCCTCTCCTCCTCCATGCCAAGTCCATCTTCTCCCTCTCCTCTCCATGCCCAAAGTAGTTTGGGATCTTAGTTGGTGCAATCCAGATGAGAGAAAGGCGACAGAAAGCTAGAAGGCTGCGCTGCTGCAAAGGACAACTGCTGATCTTCGAAAGGTATTTTGAAGATCCTCCAGAATCAGATCCAGATCTAATTTTTGGAGACATGATAGAGAAGAAGAGGATCTCCAGATCCAGCCTGAGTGGATATCGGTAGAGGCCAGGCACTTGCGTGGCTAGATCCAGAACCTTCCGCTGCTTACAGGATCATCAACGGGTAATAGGATTACCCTACATCAAGGTAAATTAAATTTGATTTAATTTATCTAGATTTTATTTTTATTATTAGAAATAATAAGAATCAGATCTGAAAATATCTCAGATCTGATTAGGATCAAAGAGAAAAATTTTTGAAATATATCTCTTGATCCGATCAGATCTGAACGAACCTGATCCAAAAAATCAGGATTTCCCTTCAATTCCGACTGAATTTGATCTAGGACATAAATTGATCAAATCATAAATAATTAAGGATTTTGATGAGAAATTTGATATCCTTATCTAGAATTGAGAGATTGATTTTGATTACTAGAAATAATGATTTTGATTCTGATCAACATTGGTGATATTGATCTTTTTCTTATGAAATGATTTAAAAATAAAGTTGCATTAAGAAATGAAATACTAAAAGATTCGAGGATAAGATTAGTATGGTAAATCTTCAACTTTTGAAAGCATGGATAAGAGAAAATATTTTTGATTCTCGACTGATTGAAATATCACTATATGATTCATATTAGCATGTTCTTCAATTTTATGATGGGTCAATTAATTAAGAGCGATTGATATCTTGATTAAAAAAATGAAATTTTTATACAAAATTAAGATATTGATTTTCTTGCATTTAGAAGAGATGGGTTAGATTTCGTCATCTATAACAAGAGTCAAGACATGAGATATTGAACCTTATTCTTAAAAGAGATGTGATCATGATTGTGAAACTTTAAAGTTTGAAAAATCTTTGATAAAAAATTTTAGGACAAAATTTTTTTTAGGAGAGAGAATATAATACCCCGCCCAATTGGGCTCAACCCATTTAATCCCAACCACACAAGCATAGATTTCAAAGCAAAAAAAAAAAGCCAAGAAAAAGAAAGGGCCAGCATGTGCATGTGCTGGGCAGGAATTGGACTCCAAGCAGGAGTCCTCTTTCGTGAGTCTCCGCCCATGAAGATGGAAGCCAGGGAGGACTCAAACTCCTCCTCCGACTATCTTTAAATAGAAAGGGGCCAAGCCTACCTCCAAAGCCTGCAATCTAGTCACCGATCATCATCGGAAATAACCTCGTTCTCCTCTTTTTTTGGGATTTCATCGACTTCACCGAAATCGTAGGCCATCAAACCACCAAAATGAAGGTAAGAATCCCCTAAATTCTCTAATTGATCATATTTCCATCTTTCTGAGTCTTAAAATCATGAATTTCAATAGATCTCTCATATGATCACTTCTTGGAAAATCAAGTTTTTGATTCTTCTATTTTTCCATGAGTTATTTGGATTTTTTTTGGTGCCATTTGGTTGCCATCGATCATCGAAGTGGGCCGTCCGTTGTCACTATGGCTTGCTCGCTTGGTCTCAAGTGTCGCTAGCCGAAAGGGAACCTCCTTGGCCTTGAGAACAAGGGGACAAACCAATCCCCTATTCTGTGAAATAGAAAGAGGACCATGTCCTTTATTTTGGCACCGTGAACCATGTCCTTATTGGAAATTATGTCCCAAAACCAATCATTAGCCTATTGATGATTGTACTATTTTATATTTATAAATAATTTATTATTAAATAAAATAATATTTTAGCATTTTTATTATAAAGTCTATATCTTCTAATAAATTTTTTGTTGTAATGAAGTCCTTAGAACTATTTAGTTTTGATAAAGAGAGAATTTATCGATTAGTCCTTAAACTGTTTATGACTAAATGATGCGTTGTTAATCAGGACGACAATGTTTATCGAGTATAGGTTGCTGTTGTTAGATATATGTGCCCTAGAAGTCAGAATTGGCTGACACTTGTAATACACTTCTAAGGGCAAAATTGTAATTTTGACTAATATCAATAAAATGAGTTATTTTCTATCACATATGTATATTTAGTGTCTGTGATACATCCTTCGAGTTAATGGTAATGATAATTCATATTTTCAAGAGTTGAAAATTTAAGACATGAATAATCATTGTTAACTCATAAAATGCTCCCGACCATAGGATCATCACGAGGATGGTGATTGATCCAGAAGATTCGTGTATAATCGCTTCTCTTTAGTAGATGAGTCTTGAGTCTACGGTGTGGAGACACCAGGAGCGAGAGTACAGGTACTTATTAGAGAACGAGGGCACTGAGCGTGACCACCTCGAGTAGTCATTAGGGAAGTCTACCTTCTCGTCAATGACTGACTCGATGCTGCAGTAGTGTGTCTGGTTCTTTGACCTGAGGTGCATCGGCAGTTCACCTTGAGGGTGTTATAGTTTGACTACACCATTACTCGATCTCCTAGCCATATGGAACCCTGAGGTGTATGTTGGCTATAGCATGTTCATTGTAGGAACTGGATTGCATCAAGATGGAATCTATCTACCTCGGTGGTAGAGGAGCAGCCCTATGATGATCATGAGAATCAAGTCCAGAAGCCCATGGCCATGGCAGAGTGAAATAATAGAAAGAGTTTCTATTTAGATTTTCACATCGGACTTGAATCGAATGATTACATCATATGACAGAAACTAGGGTTTGACGAGTTCACCTTAACCCTAATCTGATCGGGGCTCAAGATAGAAGAACTTAATCACACAGGTAGCTGCACCAAGAGGTTCGCATTCAGCTCTGATGGGTTGCCACCATATACTGCTAGGTGTCACTGGTGGATTTTGGGAGCAATTAGAATGATTTAGATGATCGATCATTCTAGCTGTTCGAATCAGAAGAGTTCTGATCCATCGAAAGGAGTTTCGATGATGTCGATGATAGAGATCATGACATATCCCATTACCATACAGAACTGAACCTAACTGGGTCACACAAACAAGGGTTTGAATCTGGTGATCATCAATTGAACTGATCCAGTTCAATTGATCTGAATGAGATTCAATTAGGTTCAAGGAAAATCGTGCTAGCACTCGATTGAACCTAACGTTCTTCTTTTACTATCATAAATAAGTTGTCCTGACTGAGCCAAAGGAGTTTGTGCTCAATCAGAGGCCTTCATATGGTCTGACTGGAGGTTGTCCAAGTCAGAAAAGGTTGTCTTATTTTGTAAGACATTACCTGCCATTTTTGGTCACCTGCCATTTCTTGTTCTTTGACTTTGGTCAAAAGTCTGACCTTTGACTGGTCAAATGTTGACCATTGACACTTTGACTTTTGACCACATGTCATGCACCTATTGGAGAGCTGGTGGGGGCTTGTCCCCCTGCCAGAACCTGGCAAGGAGGAGGGCGCACGCCACCCTTGGCGTGTGCCCAAGTTGGAGGCGCCTAGGAGTCCCTGTTGGACAAGGGACTCCATCTCCTTTTTGGATTCCAATTAGAGTTCTCCTAAGAACCAACTTTGACTGGTCTTAGGCACCCTCTAAGGAGGAATCCAGGGGACTCTATTCCCACCAATCAGATTTAGATCTGATTTCACAAAGGGTTGTGATTGGTTGGGAAGAAGAGGAGTTGGATCACAGCATAGTCTATAAATAAGACCCTGCGCCCAACTCAATTGTGATTGAAGTGATTGAAAGAATCACAATTCCCATGCCCCAAGGCTGCCTCTCCCCTCTTCCTCCATGCCAAACCATCTTCTCCCTCTCCTCTCCACGTCCAAAAGGAGTTTTGGATTTTTTGGTTGGTGCAATCCAGATCAAGAAAGGCTGCGCTGCTGCAAAGGACAACTGCTGATCTTCAAAAGGAGTTTTGAAGATCCTCCAGATCAGATCCAGATCTAATTTTTGGAGATGTGATATAGAGAAGAAGAGGATCTCTAGATCCAGCCTGAGTGGATACCGGTAGAGGCCAGGCACTTGCATGGCTAGATCCAGAACCTTCCGCTGCATTACAGGATCATCAACGGGTAATAGGATTACCCAATCAAGGTAAATTAAATTTGATTTAATTTATCTAATTTTATTTTAATTTTTAAAATAATAATAATTAGATCTAAAATATCTTAGATCTGATTTAGATCAAAGAAAAAATTTTTTTTGAAATATATCTCTTGATCTGATCAGATCTGAACGAACCTGGTCCGAAAAATCAGGATTTTCCTTCAACTGGTATCAGAGCCAAGGTTCTAAAAGTATTTAGATCTAATTTTAAATTTATTTTAATTAAAAAATAAGTGATTTCAGATGTCACATGAGATGTGATCAGATCTAAAATTAGAAAAAATTAAAATTAAATGATTTGGATCTAAGATTAGAAAATATGCATGACTAGTTCTAAAATAGAATAGTTCTATAGAATAGTCTTGCATGTTTTTGAATTTAATCTTGATTAAATCATATTTTAGATCTATTTATTTACTATTTTTTGATATTATAATGGTTATAATAACATCTAAAAAATAGTAAATAAAAATTATTTAATTTTAAATATCATATGAGATATGATTGATGCATGTCTAGACTAGTTGTAGAATAGTTCTACATAATTATCTAGATTAGAATTTATTTTGATTAAGATCAATTTAAATCTAATTTTTTAGATTATTATGAGATAATTTAGATCTAAAAATATGCATGATTCGATACATGAGATGTATGCAAAATATGCCATGATTAGATCTAATTTGTATATGAGATATATGATATAGATCTAAAACTAGTTTTGTAGTATTGCATGTTCCTGATTAAGGCGTTCCTCTTGGCCGTCCGATCATAAGAATGAAGAAGGGTTTAAAGGCCCTCTCTTCCCATTCGATGGGGTGTTCTTATGATGTGTAGGGGTGCTGCGCATTCGTCCTTAATCAGAAATCCAAAACTTACTTTCTGCAAAACCCTAGATCCTGAAACCCTAGGATTTATTGTGCATATTTTGTTTATGAACCCTACTTAATTAAGAATTAAGATTATGAAATATTAATTAGGTCTAAAATTGAGAATTTTAGATCTAAGACATATTCATAATACTGGGTTCGGGCTTGGGTAGCTCAATTAGGTCTAAGCGGTTGATCAAACCGAATCAAGAGTTGGTTAGATGGGATCAACAATGCTTAAATTGACCAGCCTAATAGGATTAAGTCTGGGTCAAGATCGAGTCACGATCAAGCAAGACCTAATTAGGCTCAGAGGTTAGAGTCTGGATTGTAGGCTAACCCAATTGGTTCTGGCTCAACAATTTGGTGTCTAAGGTAAGTTTGGCACATACGACCGACTGGTTTTTAATTGGAAGCTACTCGACCTGAATGCATTCTTGTACGAGTTAATGGCATATTCCTTCCACCGGTCTCACTTACCTGGCCATATCTGTTGACACAGTTCTGATCTGAGGTGGTCAATAATCCGAGCTAACCCATGCCACTAGGTTAGTCATAATTGTTATGACTATGACAAGTCTAGTTTAATGAGACCTGAATCAATTCTCCCTAAGAAAAGATTAAGTCTGAGGTCTTCCACCATTGTAGATGTGCGGGCCCTTCCCGGGGTTGATTGTTCTCGGCTGGATACAGTGGCTCAGTTGCACCGGGAAGATGCAACCATGTCTATTAGGCATTGGATGCTATGGGCTGGAGGATGAGTTGGGCTCAATATTTTGGATACGGTGAGAGACTCAATTAGGAACCCAGTCTATGCAAATGGTGGGTCTGACTTAACTAAGGAGTGGATCAATATTCCGGATACGGTGAGATTCATGAATTAGAGACCAAGTTTGGGTGCACCATGATTAGAGAATCATTGAACAAGAGTTGTTCACTCATTGGCTAACCCATCACCAATAACTGTTAGGTGAGGTGATGAGTCAGTTGGTGAGACCGCACCACCCACTAGAAATCATTAATCATGGAGATTTTTGCATCTCTACAGAGGGAGTGTAGGGATCCGAGAAAATAGTGGGAGCTAATTTATTTAAAAATAAAATTCCTAAATAAATTGGTCAAGTCATAATTACAGTATCTAACTAGAATCTTTGACTCTCTACAGAAAAATGTCTGCGTCCAACCCATTAGCACGTATCCTGGACACACATAGACTGACTGGACCCAATTATAAAGATTGGCTCAGGAACTACAAAATCATTTTGGGTTCCGAGAAGTTAACCCATGTATTGGACCAGGACCCTCCCACCTTACCAGCCCATCCATCCATTGAACAGAGAGCGTCTCTGAAAAAATGGATAGACGAAGATAATAAGGCCAGATATTACATGTTGGGCTCGATGTCTGATGAGCTCCAGCGCCAACATGAAGATATCGGGACTGCTCGCCAAATGTTGGCTCACCTGCAGGAGATGTTTGGTGAACAGAGTCGCGCAGCCAAATATCAAGTCACGAAATGACTTTTTAAGGCTAAGATGCATGATGGGCAGTCAGTCCAAGATCACTGTCTGACAATGATCAAGGACATGGAAGAGCTTGAGAAGCTCGGTGTGAAGTTAGACTTGGACCTGCAGAACGATATTATTCTGCAATCCTTGACTGATGCATATGGGCAATTCATCATGAATTACCACATGCATAAACTTCAAAATTCCTTGGCCGAATTAATGAATATGCTGGTTACCGCTGAGCTTTCTATGAAAGGTTCTAAAGGCTCAGTTCTTGCTATGGAACGGACTTCTTCCAAAAGAAAGTCTTATGGAAAGAAAAAGAAGTCTGCGAAAAAGCAAAAGATGGAAGGATCAAAGAAGAAGAAGGCAGAGCCAAAGAAAAAGGCCGATGTCAAAGGAAAGTGTTTCCATTGCAACAGCGACGGCCATTGGAAGCGGAACTGCCCTACTTACCTGGCCACCCTGAAGAACAAGAAGGAAGGTCCTTCTGGAGGTATGCTCGTTATTGAGTCTAACCTTACGGTTTCTTCTGCATCCAGTTGGGTGCTTGACTCTGGTTCTAGTGCTCATCTGTGCACTTCCATGCAGGGTCTTGAGGATAGCAGGAGGCTGAGGGATGGAGACATGATCCTACGCATCGGTAATGGAGCAAGAGTTGCTGCAGTAGCCGTGGGAACATACCCTCTTCGATTACCATCTGGTTTAGACTTAGTTTTAAAAGACTGTTATTATGTGCCTTAATAGGTTTCACATCCAGTGATACTGATCACAAGGTTTGCAAGCTGCAAAGGTCCATATATGGACTTAAGCAAGCATCTCGGAGCTGGAACACTCGTTTCAATGATGTGATCAAAATTTGGTTTCATCAAAAATGAAGAGGAACCGTGTGTTTTCAAAAAGGTCAGTGGGAGCGCTGTTGTCTTCCTCGTATTGTACGTGGATGACATCCTCCTTATTGGGAATGATATTCCCATGTTGACACAGTCAAAATATGGTTGTCCAAGGAATTCTCCATGAAAGACCTAGGTGAAGCATCCTTTATTCTAGGAATTAAGGTCTATAGGGATAGACCGAATAGGATGCTAGGACTTTCACAGAAGATGTACATAGAGAAAGTACTAAAGAGGTTTAGTATGGAAAACTCTAAGAGGGGATTAATACCCTTCAGACATGGTATTCATCTTTCCAAGAAGATGTGCCCTAGCACACCTGAGGAAATAGAACGCATGAGCAAGATCCCTTATGCTTCTGCAATAGGGAGCCTCATGTATGCCATGCTATGTACACGACCTGATATAGCCCATGCTGTGAGTGTCACAAGCAGATATCAGTCAAATCCAGGTGAAGAACACTGGACTTCTGTGAAATGTATCCTTAAGTACTTGAAGAAGAACTAAGGATATGATGTTGGTCTTTGGTAATGGAGAACTCCAAGTCCAGGGATACACAGACTCGGATTTCATGTCCGATATAGATGATCGAAAGTCGACATCTGGGAGTCTGTTTGTGTGCAATGGTGGTGCTGTCAGCTGGAAGAGTTCCAAGCAAACGGTGATAGCAGATTCCACCATGGAAGCAGAATATATCGCTGCATCAGAGGCTGCGAAGGAAGCATTCTGGTACAAGAAGTTTGCTGCAGAAATTGGAGTAATGCCATCAGATGCCATTCCTCTATACTGCGACAACAATGGCGCCATAGCCCTTGCTAAGGAGCCGAGGTCTCACCAAAAATCCAAGCATATTGAGCGGCGATACCACCTCATCCGCGATTACCTCGAGAAGGGTTACGTCGAGGTCAAGAGAGTCAACTCCACAGATAATGTGGCAGACCCACTTACAAAGTCGTTGGGCCAGCAGAAGATCGAAGCCCACCTTGAGAAGATGGGACTTAGACTTGTAGCCAATTGGCTTTAGGACAAGTGGGAGATTGTTAGATATATGTGCCCTAGAAGCCAGAATTGGCTGACACTTGTAATACACTTCTAGGGGCAAAATTATAATTTTGACTAATAATCAATAAAATGGGTTATTTTCTATCACATATGTGTATTTAGTGTCTGTGATACATCCTTTGAGTTAATGGTAATGATAATTCATATTTTCAAGAGTTGAAAATTTAAGACATGAATAATCATTATTAACTCATAAAATGCTCCCGACCATAGGATCATCACGAGGATGGTGATTGATCTGGAAGGTTGGTGTACAATCGCTTCTCTTTAGTAGATGAGTCTTGAGTCTACGGTGTGGAGACACCGGAGCGAGAGTACAGGTACTCGTTAGAGAACGAGGGCACTGAGCGTGACCACCTCGAGTAGTCATTAGGGAAGTCTACCTTCTCGTCAATGACTGACTCGATGCTGCAGTAGTGTGTCTGGTTCTTTGACCTGAGGTGCATCGGCAGTTCACCTTGAGGGTGTTATAGTTTGACTACACCATTACTCGATCTCCTAGCCATATGGAATCCTGAGGTGTATGTTGGCTATAGCATGTTCATTGTAGGAACTGGATTGCATCAAGATGGAATCTATCTACCTCGGTGGTAGAGGAGCAGCCCTATGATGATCATGAGAATCAAGTCCAGAAGCCCATGGCCATGGCAGAGTGAAATAATAGAAAGAGTTTCTATTTAGATTTTCACATCGGACTTGAATCGAATGATTACATCATATGACAGAACTAGGGTTTGACGAGTTCACCTTAACCCTAATCTGATCGGGGCTCAAGATAGAAGAACTTAATCACACAGGTAGCTGCACCAAGAGGTTCGCATTCAGCTCTGATGGGTTGCCACCATATACTGCTAGGTGTCACTGGTGGATTTTGGGAGCAATTAGAATGATTTAGATGATCGATCATTCTAGCTGTTCGAATCAGAAGAGTTCTGATCCATCGAAAGGAGTTTCGATGATGTCGATGATAGAGATCATGACATATCCCATTACCATACAGAACTGAACCTAACTGGGTCACACAAACAAGGGTTTGAATCTGGTGATCATCAATTGAACTGATCTAGTTCAATTGATCTGAATGAGATTCAATTAGGTTCAAGGAAAATCGTGCTAGCACTCGATTGAACCTAACGTTCTTCTTTTACTATCATAAATAAGTTGTCCTGACTGAGCCAAAGGAGTTTGTGCTCAATCAGAGGCCTTCATATGGTCTGACTGGAGGTTGTCCAAGTCAGAAAAGGTTGTCTTATTTTGTAAGACATTACCTGCCATTTTTGGTCACCTGCCATTTCTTGTTCTTTGACTTTGGTCAAAAGTCTACCTTTGACTGGTCAAATGTTGACCATTGACACTTTGACTTTTGACCACATGTCATGCACCTATTGGAGAGCTGGTGGGGGCCTTGTCCCCCTGCCAGAACCTGGCAAGGAGGAGGGCGCACGCCACCCTAGGCGTGTGCCCAAGTTGGAGGCGCCTAGGAGTCCTTGTTGGACAAGGGACTCCATCTCCTTTTTGGATTCCAATTAGAGTTCTCCTAAGAACCAACTTTGACTGGTCTTAGGCACCCTCTAAGGAGGAATCCAGGGGACTCTATTCCCACCAATCAGATTTAGATCTGATTTCACAAAGAGTTGTGATTGGTTGGGAAGAAGAGAAGTTGGATCACAGACAGTCTATAAATAAGACCCTGCGCCCAACTCAGATTGTGATTGAAGTGATTGAAAGGAATCACAATTCCCATGCCCCAAGGCTGCCTCTCCCCTCTTCCTCCATGCCAAACCACCTTCTCCCTCTCCTCTCCACGTCCAAAAGGAGTTTTGGATTTTTGGTTGGTGCAATCCAGATCAAAGAAAGGCGACTGAAAGCTAGAAGGCTGCGCTGCTGCAAAGGACGACTGCTGATCTTCAAAAGGAGTTTTGAAGATCCTCCAGATCAGATCCAGATCTAATTTTTGGAGATGTGATAGAGAAGAAGAGGATCTCCAGATCCAGCCTGAGTGGATACCGGTAGAGGCCAGGCACTTGCGTGGCTAGATCCAGAACCTTCCGCTGCATACAGGATCATCAACGGGTAATAGGATTACCCATATCAAGGTAAATTAAATTTGATTTAATTTATCTAATTTTATTTTAATTTTAAAATAATAATAATCAGATCTGAAAATATCTTAGATCTGATTAGGATCAAAGAAAAAAATTTTTTTTGAAATATATCTCTTGATCTGATCAGATTTGAACGAACCTGATCAGAGAAATCAGGATTTTCCTTCAGCTGTATGTCATATAAATTGGTCATCCTCTTAACCAAAGAGTGTAAAAATACTGATATGGCATACAGATGAGATGTAAGGATATATCATCCCTGAATGTGATCGACTTTAAGGCATTCTACTATCAAGAATTGCTTTGATGGGATATGGATATAAGTATCCCTTAGATCTAAGATCACCACGGTGGGTTATAAGCAACTGACTGTGCTTTGGTGTTGGACTACCTAAATTTTTAATTCAGTAACAAAATATTTTTAGGCACAATCAAGTACTTGTGAAGTCGGTGTATAATAAAGATGGGATTGACCACTCCAAGGGTTTGGAGAAAATGCATCACTGTATTTCAATTTAGCAAAACCATAGCCAGGATAATCAATGAGATGAATTTGATATTTTGAAATATAATATGAATGATCTAATCAGGATTGATAGTTAAACTTTGAGTCATCCTATGAGCATTAAGGTCAAGAGAATGAATTATACGGAAACTATATCCATATTGGTTCTAAGATTATTGCTTTATGCATTTGACCTATCCGATCGTCGGATATCATTGCTAGATGATCACTTTGATTGATATATAAATTTATTTCTATGCTACTGACTTAGGTTTGAACCTATGAGGTCACACACATAAGAGGTCTCAATCTGATTGGATGGTTGATCAGTGATTCAGAATCAGTCAAACAATCAATACGATTGATGTTTGACCTAGTGCAAGTATTGTAGGAGGATCGATTAGCAATTAAATTATTATTGACTTAATTTGATTAAGCTAGAGGATTGAAATTAAGTCTAATTAAATATGATTTAATTAGATTTAGTTTGGGCTTGATTGGATAAAGTCAATTGGTTTATTAGATGAGCTAATTGCAAGAGAGAACAAGTTCCTATTCAATCAAGATTTGTATGCATCTAATTTTTAATTTAATTAAAAATTAAACTAGATTTAAATTTAATTTAATCTAATTTAGTTAGGCTCTTAGTTGGACTAAGATCATCTCTAATTGGATTGCATTAGTTTTAATTTAATTGGATTCAAATAATAAGTTGGACCAAGTCAAAATTTGAAGTCCTAGTATGACTAGGATTTCTCCATCTTGTACCACCTTGCTTTCCATTCTCCCCACACCAATTTTCTTGAAATTTTCATGAAAAATTTTATTTCTAGGGAATACCCATGCCCTTTTTATGTCTTCCACTATTTTAGAAGGAAATTAGTTATGGAATAGGTCAAAACAAATAAGTTGTTTTGACCTAGGTCTTTATTGGATAGAGTTTGACATCATCTTTCCTTATTTCTTTTAGGCACCAAGCCATTTGACTTCCCTTTAATTTTTTTGTGAAAAATAGAAAACTTATTTTCACATATTTTCTAGAGTCTATAAAAAGAAATAAGGAGGGGACGCATGAGAGTTGGGCACCTCAATCCTTGCTCAATTTGGACCCGCCTTTCTAGGTATTTGACCTAAACAAGAACTCTGTCATAACTCTCTATTTAAAGAGAGTTAGGATATGTTTTCTATAGGTTTTAGACCTAAGAGAGAGGTTTGGAATGTGGGAAGCTTGGGTGCAAAGAAGATTTGGGTGTGGTGCTTCATTAAGACATAAGCCATAGTATCTTGGTGAGAGAAAAAGAAGGGAGAAGAAAGGGTTCTTCTCTAGAATTTTTTCTTGATCCCTCCCTCCTCCTTTTGTGAGATTTTGAGAGGTGAATCCCTTCACAAATCTCTTTCTTCTTCTTCTAAATATTGGAGGGTCTAAGGATTGAAGAAGGAGGTTTCAAATCAGCTATCGAAGAAGAATCAGCACAGTATTAGCATGCTATGCTGATTTCCTATCGTCGGACTTCAGATCTTAAATCGGGGCCTTGTGTGGACATCCTATAGAGGCCGGATATATGGACGCCTCAAAGCAACGACCTCAACCTCGAATCAGTGAGTTGAAGAATCTAACTTACTAAGGTAAGGGTGATGCGATCTTCCTTTTGATGCTAGATTAGATCTAGTATAATATTGCTTTGATGTTGATTTGATCAACATTATCTTTTCTTATTTTTTAATTTTAGATTTAATAGCATGCTTAAATTATATAATAAGACCCTAGATCTAGGACTCTTATATGTATTATTAATGAATTAATATGATTAGTTCATTTCTTCCGCTACGTATTTTGAAAAAGTTTCAAAATCTGATCATGAAATCCTAGATTTGTTTCCTTCAATTGGTATCGAAGCATAGGTTCTTTATTACATGATTTTATACATATTTAAATTAATAATTTATATTAGATCTAAATTATTATTTATTATTTAAATTTAAAATTAAAAAATAAAAAAAATATTAGATCGCACGAACTAATTTATAAGGTTGTCCTACTGAAAGGTTTATCCCTTACACTAAAAAGGTTATCCTAGTTCGTGCAGATCAAATATAAATCATAAATTTATTAGATATGATCTAGATTAATTTATAATTTGTTAGATTTAAAAAATTTAAATTTAAAAATATATGTTTTAGATTGCATGGACTAATCTTATAAGGTTGTCTTAATGTAAGGTTTATCCTTTATAGAATAGGTTGTCCTAGTACATTCTGATCTAAAACTCTAATCATAAAATTTTAGATTAGATCTAAAAAATTTTATGATTTGATTGAAAAGTATTTCGATCTAATTTTAATCATCATAAATATGTTAGATTTGATCTAAGATGATTTATGATATATTAGCATTGAAATTGTTTCAAACTTGAATTACATGATTATGTTTAGACTAGATCTAAAGTAGATTCATGTTTTTATTATTTGCATATTGATTATAAATCAAACATGCAATTGGTTGGTAGAACCATATTGTAAAAATATTTTATAAATATAAAAAATATTTTTGAAATGCCAAATTCCAACCCTCAGCATAAAACTTAATTAAGAATTAAGAGTAATTTTGATTAGGATCTAGGATTGTGAATTGAAGATCCTAAGACACAAATCATAACATTTAGATTAATGGGTTAGTGTGAATTATGTCTATTAATTGGATTAGTGTTGGGATATCAGCTACTCTGATACCACTTGTTAAAGATCTAGTACCAAATTATTACGATAGGAAGAAGAAAGAAATAAAATAAGAAAAAAATCAAGTATGTGGATTAGCCCAAAGGCTTGCCTCCATGAGATATGCAAAACTCTACTATGAAAGAGAAAAATAGGTACAAGAGGAGAACACCCACTCTTAATTTACCATACATAAATCTCTCTCAACTAGAAACTATCCTCATAAAAGCTCTCTTAGAATCCCAAGGAGACTCTCAGAAGCTTCAAGATGCTCTATCCTCACAGCCTTCTCATCGGATACTATGCACATGTTGCTTCTCTCTATCACTGGCTACACATACTCGATGCTTTATCAAGCTTCTCTCGACGGCTCTCTGAGCCTCTCTACATGCTTTCCATGTCATACATGCTATCTTACTGCTCCACAGCACCTTAGTCCTTTAAATAGGATGAGAATCCTCTTCTCAGTAGTTCACAGGAGTTCTAACAGGACTTTTTCTCCTAATATGAGTTGAACATGATCTTGATGGAGTCTTGAAATATTTTCCAACCTTTAGATCATGACTATAACCCTCCATGATCGCTTGATCTTATGGTCCATGCGTAACTCCTGTAGACCCCTTGGATTAATCATAATCTGAGTCTAAATAGGAAACTCTGTCTATTCTTTTCACCTCCATCGACCAGGCTCGATTAGAGGTCGAGCTGGCTTGACTGCATCTTGTCCGAACTCCTACTTTCTATCTACCTGAGAGAGCCGACTCGGCTGTGGTTCGAGTCGGCTTGAACTCAGTCCGAGCGGACTCGACCCCATATCCGAGCCAGTTCGACTGCTTGCTAATACTGATTCTTTTCTACTGTGGATCGAATTCGAGGCATCAAATTCTAACAATCTTTACCTCGATGCGATATTCAACCTCCACCTGACTTTAAGAGCTTGTGATCCATCTCACCCCCATGCCCTGGGCAATCATCTACTGATCATGGATGGGCAAACATGGGAGTCGAGCCAGGCTGCTCGATCCCATCTCTATCATGGGCTGTGTCTATTCTGAGCAAAGATCTGCTCAGAAAATTCTTCTATGGTAATAGAAACTTCACTCTGTGACGTCGCCTCTCGTTCTTTCGAGTCTTCCATCTTGTGCTCAATCCACCTCTACTTAGAGCTCTACCTTGCACTGGACTTCCTCTAGCTCCTGAAGCTTTACCTCGCATTAGACTCTCTATCCTATCATCATGCATGACTTTTAGAATTCCATCACCAGCTATCCATCTGTAGTCATTTGAATCCAATCTACTCCATGAGATAAAATTTCGCTTGAAATCGAGTATGTATCGGACCTCCCCCAATCTCCTCACTATACCATCATGTGTCCTCCAGCTGACCGTCCCGATGTCTCTGATCGCACAGCTCGATCCATTCGATAGATAAACTATGCCCTCACTACTCTCTAGGAAGTTAAATTGCTCCTCTCTATAATAAACATGATATATGCATGCAGTCTAAAATCCACTACTGAAAAGAAGTAGATACCTCATCAGATATTTCTAGGACATCATCCTCTGACTCACTATTAGCCTCGCTGCAGTAATCCTCATCCGATCCTTAAGTTATGGGTAATCCTTGACATGATGCCCCAACTCATCGCACTTGTAACATCTGATCTTGCTTTGGTCCCTCATCTTGGACCTGGATCGTCCTCCTCGCAATCCTCTGCCACTCCGTCTACTGCCTATACTCCTTCAGAGACCACCAAAACTGAGCTACCGCCATCTGAGCTCGAAGATGGGTTCTCCCTCCTAAGAACCTCATTCTGGAGTATCACTGTAGTGACCTCGTCCATCTTGATGGTGCTCTTTTCTATTAGAATAGTAGTCACCAAGAACTCATACGAAGGAGGAAGCGATGCTAGCAAGACCAATGCCCTGATCTTCTCCTTAACTTTTTCACCAATGCTGAGAAGGTCAATGAGGATTTTCTAGAAGTTGGATGAATACTCCCACACGCTCTGACCTTCGTCCATCCATAGTTGGTAGAACTGCCTCTAAAGGAATAGCATATTGATGAGCGATTTTGCCATGTACAACTCCTCGAGCTTTGACCATGATGCCATCAGAGAAGTCTCGTCAAGTACATGGATCATGACATCATCCACTAGGTACAAGTGAATTATGCTCACCACCTGCATCTAGATTCGCTTTCAATCCTTCACCTCCATGGTAGTTGGCATCTTGTCGTACAAGAGAGCATCGATCAACCCATGTTGGATAAGGACATCTTTTACCCTTGCTTGCCATAAGAAAAAATTATCCTTCCCATCAAACATGTTGATCTCCATCTTGATTGTGCTTGTCTTCTCCATATTCTTCAATCTCTATCTACTGCTACAATCTATGCTCCAGTACTATCTGACTTGATACCAATCGTTGGGATATCAGCTACTCTGATACCACTTGTTAAGGATCTAGTACCAAATTATTACGATATAAAGAAGAAAGAAATAAAATAAAAAAATAATCAGGTATGTGGATCAGTCCAAAGGCTCGCCTCCATAAGGCATGCAAAGCTCTGCTATGAAAGAAAAAAATAGGTACAAGAGGAGAATACCCACTCTCAACTCATTATACATAAAACTCTCTCAATTAGAAGCTACCCTCATAAAAGCTCTCTCAGAATCCCAAGGAGATCCTCAAAAGCTTCAAGATGCGCTGCCCTTATAGTCTCCTCGTTGGACACTATGCACCTGTTGCTTCTCTCTCTCGCGGGCTGCACGTACTCGATGCTCTATCAAGCTCCTCTCGATGGCTGCTTGAGCCTCTCTATGTGCTTCTCATGCCACACGTGCTACCTTACTACTCCATAGCACCTCAGTCCTTTAAATAGGATGAGAATCCTCTTCTTAGCAGTTCATAAGAGTCCTAACAAGGCTCTTTCTCCTAATATGAGTCGAACATGACTTTGATGGAGTCTTTTAATATTTTTCAACCTTCAGATCATGACTGTAACCCTCCATAACCGCTGGATCCTGTGGTCCACATGCAACTTCTATAGACCCTTTGGATTAATCACAATCTAAGTTCAAACAAAAAATCTCGTCTGTTCTATTTGCCTCCATTGAGCCAACTTGGTCAAGGATCGAGCCAGCTCAGTCAGGGATCGAGCCAGCTCAACTGTATCTTGCTCAAATTCCTACTTTCTATCTATCTGAGAGAGCTAGCTCGGCTATGGTTCGAGCCAGCTTGATCTCAATTAGAGCCGACTCGATCTCGTATCTGAGCCAGCTCAATTGCTTACTGATACTGATTATCTTCTATTATGGATCGAATTTGAAATATCAAATTCTAATAGTTAGACCTAAGATTAGATTAAAAAATGGACTTAATTAGAGAATTAACTAAATCTAATCAACAGTTGTCTTAGATTGGGTCAAGATTTCTCTAGATTAATTATAATAGTTGTAGTTGGTCAAGTTCATTTCTTTAATGAGAACCAAGATGGAATTGACTCTTGGCTATCGATCTAGCATGAACTATTAGGTTGATCCAATCGAAACTAATTAATTAGTTAGAATCTAAGGTAAGTCTGGCAATCCAGACCGATGGTCTTTAATTAGCAGTCTGCTTACTTGGCCATTTCTGATGGTGTTTAAGACAAGCTTTGGCAACCCTCCCATCGATCTCACTTATCTAACCTTCTTGATGAAATTATATTTTGATCATATCACTTGACAATTCGAATGTCAGCTAGGTAAATTAGAATGACTGATTTATGTGCTCCTAGACAAGCCTATCAATGGTCTTTCTTAATCTGACTTGGTGAAGTTAGTGGGAGAATCATAATTAGTTGATTTCTCTGACTCTCTTCTCTAAATCAAATTAATAAAATTTTTTAAAATTATTAGATTCCTAAAATAAAATAGTTATGGTGATAACTAGATCATGGCCTCCTATTAAGATGGATGATAATGGGTCTAATAGATTGGGTGGACATTGGAGGCAACTTATAGCTGGTGTTCATCAAGATATTGAAATTATCATTCATCATATGATGATTAGGTTACATTCTCTAAATGACGATCAGGTTAGCTAGAGCTTTCCTCGGGCCTGATCATCATTCACTTGATATATCGAAATCAATCATGTTAATGATTGGACCTAATAGAAACTTTCAGTGGAGGCCCTAGCCTACTAAAAAAATACTTGGGGTAAAATCTAATACTAAAAATTATTTGAAGAAATAATTGATTAAGAATCTATTTATAGATGCACATAGATTAGCCAGAGATAAAGTTTGGCTGTCATCTTAATTCTCCATGAAAGACTTGGGTGAAGCATCCTACATTCTAGAAATGAAGATCTATAAGGATAGATCTAAGAGGATGCTTGGGTTATCCAATTCACGTACATAAAAACTGTGCTGAAGAGGTTCAGCATGGAGAATTTTAAAAAGGACTATCTTTCGATAGACTAAGAAATTTCTCTCTAAGAAGGATTGTTCGGTAACTCCTGAAGAGAGAGAGCGTATGAATAGAATCTCATATACTTCGATAGTAGGATCTATTATATATGCCATGACACGTATAAGACCAGATGTGGCATCCTCACTAGGAGTAGTGAGTAGATACCAATCTAATCCAGGAGAGAACCACTAGAAAGTGGTGAAAACCATCCTTAAGTATTTAAAAAATACTAAGAACTAATGATTGGTTTATGGCGAATCAGATCTGAAGCTTATAGGATTTATTGACTCTAGCTTTCAATCTAACCATGATGACAATAGAAGCATATTAGATTATATCTTTATCCTAAATGGTGGAGCCATCTACTGGAAGAGTTTCAGGCAGCATACTGTGGCAGGCTCTATTTGTGAGGCAGAGTATATCACAGCATTAGATGCAATGAAGGAAGTTGTATGGCTAAGAAAATTCATAACTGAGCTCGGAGTAGCACCCTCCAACTCTTGATGGTTTAGTTCTGCTCTACTGCAATAGCACTGATGCCTTTGCTCAAGTGAAGAAATCGAAGACACACCAGTGGATGAAGCATATATTGCACTGCTTTCACTTGGTCTGAGAGATTGTAGATCGAGATGACGTCAATCTTAAGAAGATCGACGAAAAAGAGAATCTGGCCAACCCCTTTACTAAAACCCTGGTGATAAAAGAGTTTAACAACCACAAGTCAAAGATGGATATTAGATACTATGCTGAGTGACTTTAGGACAAGTGGGAGTTATTGAAAAATATGTCCCAAAGCTGATCGTCAGTCTGTTGATGGTTGAGCTATATTATAATTATAATTAATTTATTAATAAATAAAATAAATATTTTAATATTTTCATCATAAAGTTTACATCTTCTAAGAAACTTCTTTGTTGTGATGAAGTCATTAGGACTATTTAGTTTCGATAAAGAGAGGATTTATCGATTAGCCCTTAAACTGTTCATGACTAAATGATACGTTGTTAATCTGGATGACAATGCTTGTCAAGTATAGGTCACTATATGCTATATAGATTGGTTGTCCTCTTAACCAAAGAGTGTGAAGACACTAGTATGGCATACAAGTGAGATGTAAGGATATATCATCACTGAATGTGACCAACTCCAGAGCATTCTACTATCAAGAATTATTCTGATGGAATATGGGTATAAGTGTCCCTTAGACCTGAGATCACTATGGTGGCTTACAAGCAACTCACTATGCTTTGATGCTAGATTACCTAAATTTTCAATTCAGTGATGGAAGGTTTTTGGGCATAATCAAGTACTTGTGAAGTTGGTGTGTGAACAAGATGGAATTAACCACTCCATGGGTTTGGAGAAAATGCATCATTATTTTTTAATTTAGCAAAACCTTGGCCAGGATAATCTATGAGATGGATTTGGTATTTTGAAATATAATGTGAATGACCTAATCAAGATTAATAGTTAAACTCTGAGTTATCCTATGAGCATTAAGATCAAGGAAAAGAATTATATAGAAACTATATCCACATAGGTTCTAAGAGTGTTGCTTTACACATGCGACCTATCCGACCGTCGGGTATCATTGCTAGATAGTCAGTCTGTTGATGGTTAAGCTAGATTGTAATTGTACTTGATTTATTAATAAATAAAATAAATATTTAGATATTTTTCATCATTAAGTCTACATCTTTTAATGAACTCCATTATTGTGATGAAGTTTTTAGGACTATATAATTTCGATAAAGAGAGGATTTATCGATTAATCCTTAAACTATTCACGACCAAATGATAGGCTGTTAATAAGGACAATAATGTTTATCGAGCATAGATCACTGTATGCCATATAGGTTGGTTATCCTCTTACCAAGGAGTATGGAGATACTAGTATGACATATATGTGAGATGTAAGGGTATATTATTACTGAACATGATCAATTCTAGAGCATTCTACTGTCAAGAATTGCTCTGATGGGATATACGTATAAGTATCCCTTAGACCTGAGATCACATCAGTGGCTTGCAAGCAACTCACTATGCTTTAGTACTAGACTAACTGAATTTTTAATTCAGTAACGAAAGGCTTCTAGGCATAGTCAAGTACTTGCAAAGTTGGTGTATGATCAAGATGAGATTGACCACTCTAAGAGTTGGAGAAGAATATATCACTGTATTTCAATATAACAAAACCTTGGCCAGGATAATCCATGAGATGAATTTGATATTTTGAAATATAATATGGATAACCTAATCAGGATTGATAGTTAAACTTTGAGATGTCCTACGAGCATTTTGGTCAAGGGCATGAATTATATGGAAACTATATCCACATCGATTCTAAGGATGTTGTTCTACACATTCGACTTATCCGACTGTCGGGTACTATTGCTAGATGGTCACTTTGATTGGTATAGAAATTTATTTTTATACTACCAACCTAGGTTTAGATCTATGGGATCACACACATAAGAGTTTTCAATTTGATCGGATGGTTAATCGATGATTAAGAATCGTTCCTGAGTTAAACGATCAATATGATTGATGTTTAACCTAGTGCAAGTATTGCAGGAGGATCGATTAGCAATTAAATTACTAATTGACTTAATTTAATTAAGCCAAAAGACTAAGATTAAGTCTAATTAAATATAATTTAATTAGATTTGATTTGGGCTTGATTGGATCAAGTTTAATTGGTTTATTGGATGAGCCAATTGCAAGAAAGAATGAGTCCTAATTCAATTAGAACTTGTGTCAACCCAATCTCTAATTTGATTAAAAATTAAATTAAATTAAATTAAATTTACTTTAATTTAATTAGATTCTTAATTAGATTAAGATCTATTCTAATTCGGTTAGATTAGATTTGTTTTAATTTGGTTTGAGAAACCATATTTGACCAAGTTAAAATAGGAATCCTAGTAAGACTAGGATTTCCTCTCCTTACGCCTTCTTAGTCCCAATGCCACTCTCCATGCCCCCTTTGTTTTTGCATGAATTCTCCATATCCCAAGGGTCTTCACGCATGCCCCATATCTCTCTCTTTCTCTTATTTGGTAAGTTGTTGTGGACCAAATCAAAGGAAGGTAAGTAGTTTTGATTTTAAATTCTATATGATAGAATCCTAACAAACCAAAACTCTTTTCTTATGGCACCAATTTTACCCAAATTTTTTTTTTGGATTTTCATGGCTTTTATGGTTGGTTTGGTGTGTCCTTTGCTTATGGTCTATTGCAGAAAAAAGGAAGGGGGTGCCCAAGAGTTGGGCATCTCAAGTCTTGCCCAATTTGGACATACCTTATCTAGGTATTTGACCTAGATAAGGACTCCTACATAACTCTCTATTTAAAGGGTCTTTGGACCTGATTTCATGTGTGAATTTAGATCTAAGAGAGGGTTTTTGGAAGTGAGAAAACCATGGAGAAATTCATCTTGGGCATTGGAATTTTAAAGATACAAATCAAGGTGTCTAGGTGAGAGAACAAAGAAGAAGAAGAAGAGGATCTTCTTCTGGGATTATTTTCTTCTACCTCTTCCTCCATTCTTTAGAGATTTTTGAGAGGTGTCTCAAGCCCTTAAACCTCTTTCCTTCCTTTTATTTGTTGGAGAGTCCAAACTTTTGAAGAAAAGAAATCCGGATTGACCGTCGAAGAAGGATCAGCACAATACTAGCATACTATGCTGATTTTTGGGCATCAAACTTTTGATCAGTGTTCGTGGACTTATGTGAATAATCTTTAGAGGTCGGACATATATGCAGCTTGGAGCAATATCCTCAAGCTTGGATCAATAAGTTAGATTGTCTAACTTATAAAGCTAAAAAAGATCTGATCCCCTGTTACATACCTGTATTAGATCTAGTGTAGATCTATATTAATATGATCAACATATTCTCTTCTAATTTTTTTTTAAATTTCTAATTTAATTACATGATATAATTATGTAATAAAATTTTAGATCTAGGGTCTCTTTTAGTATTTTATGAATTGATTTGATTAATTTCTATCTTCTACTATTTAGATTTGAAAAAGTTTCAAAATCTAACATTAAAACCCTAGATCTGGTTCCTTCAATTGGTATCAGAGCTATGGTTCATTATTACATGATTAATGATGCATGCTTAGATTATTTTTAGATTAGATCTAATTTATAATCTGATAATTAAATTTAAAATTTTAAAAAAAAATTTGATCACACGAACTGATATAAGGTTGTCCTGCCGTAAGGTTTATCCTTTATAGTGGAGAGTTATCCTAGTTCGTGTAGATCTATTACTAATCATAAATTTATTAGATATGATGTAATTTTATTTATAATTTATTAGATTTAAAAGAGTTTTAAATCTAAAAATAAATATTTTAGATTGCATAGATTGATTATAAGATTGTTCTACTGTAAGATTTATCCCTTACAGTGGAGAGGTTGTCCTAGTACATGTTGATTTAAAATCTTGATCATAAAATTTTAGATTAGATCTAAAAAATTTTATGATCTAATTAAAAATATTTTAACATAATTTTTAATCATTATAAATATATTAAATTTGGTTTAAGATAATTTATGATTGATTGGAATTGAAACAGTTTTAATTACATGAACCTGTTTAGATTAGATCTAAAATAGTTTCATATTAATTTTATTTGCATATTGATTATGAATCAAACATGTAACTTGATTGGTAGAATCATATTATAAAAATATTTTATAAATATGAAAATCATTTTCAAAAAGCCAAATCTTAACCCTCAGCCTAAAACTTAATTAAGAATTAAGAAGTTGTTTGATTAGGATCTAGGATTATGAATTAAAGATCCTAAGACAAATAAAAAAACATTGGATTAATAGATTAGTGAAAATTAGATTCATTAATTGGGTTAGACCTAAGGTTAGATTAAAGAATAGACTTAATTAGAGAATTGACTAAATCTAATCAATTATTGTCTTAAATTAAGTCAAGGATTCTCTAGATCAATTATAATAGTTGCAGTCGATCAAGTTCATGTCTTTAACGAGATCCAAAATGGACTTGATTCTTGGCTATGCGGTCTAGCATGAACTATTAAATTGATCTAATTGAGACTAACTAAATTAGTTGGTATCTAAGGTAAGTCTGGCATTCCAGATCAGTGGTCTTTAATTGGCAGCCCGCTTATCTGGCCATTTCTGATGGTGTCTAAGGCAAGCTTTGGTAGACCCTCCCATCGATCTCACTTACCTGATCTTCTTGGTGAGATTATATTTTGATTAGATCACTTGATAATTCGAGCTGATCCATGTCAGGTAAATCAATGTAATTGATTTAGGTGCTTCTTAACCAGCCTATTAATGGTCTCTCTTAAGCTAACTTGATGAAGCCAGTGGAAGGATCATGAGAAGCTGGTTCATCTGACCTTCTTTCTTCTAAAATCAAATCAATTAAATTCTTTAAAATTATTAAATCCTTTAAATGGAATAGTTATGGTGATAACTAGATCATAGCCTTCAATTAAGTGGGTGATAATGGGTCCATTAGTTGGATAATCATTGGAGGCTCAAAGGCTTGGTGCTTATCAATTGATGGAATTATCATTCATGATATGATTTCTTAGCCGCATATTTCTAAATAGTGGTTAGGTTGACCAACCAAAGTTGGACTTAATCATTCATTAGTTAGATGGACCAAGTATGGCCATGTTAATGGTTGGACCTAACCAAACTTTTTTAGTAGAGGCTAAAGCCTACTGATTAGGGACTAGGAAAAAATTAAATTACCAAAAATTATTTAAAAAATAATTGGTTATGAACCTATCCTTAGATGTATATGGGTTGACCAATCAAAGTTGGACTTATATGCAGTCTATGTGGATTCTAGTACCCACTAAAAAATTAGGATAATTTCTCGAATTGGAGGTAGAGGCTACCAATTTGAATAAAATAGTGAGAGAATCTTTTGATTAAAATCCAAATCTTTAGCTTTAATGAATTAATTGCTAATTAGCTTTTAGTTTATCTTGGTGCATATATGGCCACTTTTCTATTGCTTCAATCATTATTAGATAATGATAAATTAATAGGACTCAACTTCGATAGCTGATACTAAAGGTTAAAGATAGTCCTAGAGCATGAACAGATCTTGTATGTGTTGATAGATCCGACACCAGAGGAGCTAGCTCCCAATGCACGTGGAACAGTTAGAGACACTTACCAGAAGTGGCTCAGTGACTAAACCATGGTGCACTGTATTATGCTGGCAACCATGAGCGATGAGTTTAGTCACTTGTTCAAGATGGCTTAACTAAAAGATATGCTTCTGAAGGAACCAGATCTAAGATTTCACAGATAGATCTTAAAATTTTTTCAAGATCTTACAGCAAAAAACTTAAATAAATCTAAAATTTATTTAAATAACCATGTAAACATCTAGATCTCAGATCTATTATATGATTAAAATATGATATTAAATTAAAAATTAAAATTAAATAATAAAGAAAAAGGTTGATCAAATCAACCTAGATCTACACTACTTCAAATGTAGGTATGAAGTTTATAGATTAGATCTATTACCTGAGCAAGTTTAGATGTTCTAACTTACTGATCCGGGCTTGAAGATGAAGTCACAAGCTGCACATGCATTCGGTCTCTAGGAGTCGTCCACACGAGCCTACGATCTTTGATTTGAAGTCCGATGCAGAAAATCAGCACAGCATGCTAGTACTGTACTAATCCTTCTTCGATGGTCGATCCGATACTTTCTTCTTTGAAATTTGGACTCTTAGAAAGATGAGAGTTTGCTGATCTGAGACTCTCTCAAAAAAAAATACAAAAGAAAGAAGGAGAGATTGAAAATAAAATAGCCCTAGAAGAAGACCCTCTTTTTCTTCTCTTTTCTCTCACCTAGACACCTAGTTTGGTGCCTATGGAACCTCCATGCCCAAGGACTCTCTTCCTCTAATTTTTGCACACCTCAAACCTCTCCCAAAGCTCTATATTATATGAAAAAATTAAAATTAAATTCATCCAATAAATGGAAAAAAAGAAGAGTCCAAATTAGGTCAAATTCCTAAAATAGGAATATCCAAACATGAAAAGTTATTGGGGTGTCCAACTCTTGGATGCCTCCTTCATAATTTTTGGCGTGGACCAGCAAGGGAGGGTGCATAAAAAAGAAGATTATTTTTGTGAAATAAAAAAAGAACTAATTAAAAGAGGGGGCGGCACTCAAGGGAAGATGTTTTGATTAACAAGGATTTTATCTCATAGAATCCTAAACAAAATCAATTCCTCCTTTGACTTGGTCTTCCACCTAACTTCCAAATATAACTTGGAGGGAGAGAGGGGGCATGAAAATTAGAAAGAAAGAGATTTTCCATGAAAAAATACCTAAAAAATAGGTATGGGGGGCGTTGGGACCAAGGTGGCGCAAGGAGATAGGGAGTCCTAGTTACATTAGGACTCCTATTTTGACTTGGTCAAACAAGATCTTTTAACCAAATAAAATCAAGATTAAACTAACTCAATTAAATAAGACCCTAACCCATTTAAGAATTTAATTAAATCATATTAAATCAAATTTAATTCTAATTTATTTTCTAATCAAATTAGAAAATTGGGTTAATCCGAGTCCTAGTTAGACTAGAACTAGTTTTTTCTTGCACTTGGCTTATCCAATAAACCAATTGGACTTAATCCAATCAAGCCCAAACCAAATCTAATTAAATCATATTTACCTAGACTTAATCTCAGCCTATTTTCTTAATCAAATTAAGCTAATTAGCAATTCAATTGCTAATCGATCCTCCTGCAATACTTGCATTAGGTTAAACACCAATCGTATTGATTGTTTAACCCTAGAATGATTCTTAATCATTGATCAATCATCCAATTAGATCATAAGCTCTAATGAGTGTGACCTCATAGGTCCGAACCTAAGCTGGTAGTATAGAAATAAATTTCTATACCAATCGAAGTGACCATCTAGCATTGATATCCAACGACTGGATAGGTCGAAGGTGTAGAACACCATACTTAGAACCCATGCGGATATAGTTTCTATTCAATTCATCCCCTTGATCACAATGCTCGTAGGACACATCAGAGTTTAATTGTCAACTCTAATCAGATTGTCCACATTGTATTTTAAAATATCAAATCCATTTGATGGATTATCCTGGTCAAGATTTTGCTATATTGAAATATAGTGATACATTCTTCTCTAACTCTTGGAGTGGTCAATTCTATCTTGATCACACTGCAACTTCGTAAGTACTTGACTGTGCCTAAAAGCCTTCCATTATTGAATTAGAAATTCAGTTAGTCCGATACCAAAGCATAGTGAGTTGCTTGCAAGTCACTAAGGTGATCTCAGGTCTGAGGAATACTTATACCTATATCCCATTAGAGACATTTTCGACAGTAGAATGCTCTGGAGATGGTCATGTTCAATAACGATGTACCCATACATCTCACCCGTATGCCATACTTGTATCTTCATACATCATGGTTAAGAGGACAATCAATCTATATGGCATATAGCGACCTATGCTCGATAGACACTGTCGTCCTAATTAACAGCCTATCATTTGGTCGTAAATAAATTTAAGGACTAATCGATAAATTCTCTCTTTATCGAAACTAAATAGTCCTAAGAACTTCATCACAATAATGGAGTTCATTAGAAGATGTAAACTTATGATGAAAAAAGATGCCAAAATATTTTTTATTAATTAATAAATCAATTACAATATTTCAACCATCGACAGGCTGATGATTGGCTTTAGGACATAATTTCCAACAACTCCCACTTGTCCTAAAGCCACTCAGCATAGTATCTAATACCCATTTTCGACTTATGATTGTCAAACTCCTTGATTGCCAAGGTTTTAGTGAAGGGGTCGGCTAGGTTCTCCTTTCTATCGATCTTCTGAAGGTCGACGTCACTACGATCCACAATCTTATGGACTAAATGGAAGCGGCGTAGAATGTGCTTTGTTCGTTGGTGTGCCTTTGGATCCTTTGTTTGAGCTATGGTGCTAGTGCTGTTGCAGTAGAGTAGGACTGGACCATCAATGGAGGGTGCTACTCCGAGCTCGGTAATGAACTTCCTCAGCCACAGCTTTCTTTGCTGCATCAGATGCTGCCATATACTCTGCTCCGCATACAGAGTCAACCACTATATGCTGCTTGAAATTTTTTTAGTAGATGGCTCCACCATTTAGAATAAAGATATACCCAATACACTTTTACTATCATGATGATCAGATTGAAAGCTGGAGTCTATAAATTCCACAAGCTTAAGATCTGACTCACTATAAACCAACCATTGGTCCTTAGTATTTCTTAAATACTTAAGGATGGTTTTAACCACCTTCTAGTAATTTTCTCCAGGATTAGACTGGTATCTTTTCACTACTCCTAGTGAGTATGCCACATCTAGTCTCATATATGTCATTGCATACATAATAGACCCCACTACCGAAGCATATGAAATTCTACTCATACGCTCTCTCTCTTCAGGAGTTGTTGGACAATCCTTCTTAGAGAGAAAAATTTCTTGGCCTATCAGAAGATAGCCCTTTTTAGAATTCTCCATACTGAACCTCTTTGGTATAGTTTCTATGTACGTGGATTAGGATATACCAAGCATCCTTTTAGATCTATCCCTATAGATCTTCATCCTTAAGGTGTAGGATGCTTCATCAAGTCCTTCATGGAGAACTGTGATAACAACCAAACTTTTATCTTTATAGTGCGGGGATGTCATTCTCGATTAAGAGAATATCATCCATGTACAAAATAAGGAATACCACTGCTGGACCATTTGCCCATTTATAAATGTAGGGTTCTTCTCCATTCTTAATGAAGCCATACGTTTTGATCACTTTATCAAAATGTATGTTCCAACTATGAGATGTCTGTTTCAATCCATAAATGGATCTCTGAAGCTTGCATACTTTGGACTCATCTATGGATGTGAATCCTTCAGGTTGTATCATATACACCTCTTCGATCAGCTCTCCATTTAGGAAAGCTGCCTTCAGATCCATCTGCCAGATCTCATAGTTCAGATGGGCAGCAATGGCAAGCATGATTCGAATGGACTTGAGCATTGCCACAGAAAAGAATGTCTCATCATAGTCAATACCATAACGTTGACGATACCTTTTAGCAACCAGATGGGCTTTATAAATCTCCATCTTTCTATCTACACCTCTCTTTCACATCCAATAGGTTTAACCCCTTCAGGTGGGTCAACTAATGTCCATACATCATTGACCTTCATGAAATCCATTTCGGATCTCATGACTTCTAGCCATTTTTCAGAGTTGGATCTCTACATCACATCCATATAAGTGATCGGATCCTTATCGTTCTCATCGAGTTCGATGGGATCACCATCCTGGACCAAGAATCCATAGTATCTTTCCGGATAGTGGGGTACTCTGCTAGATCGCCTTAATGATGTGGGTTCATAAGGCTTCGGATCTAATCTGATCAAATCCAACTTAGGTTCAACATTCCGTATCGAACTTTCTACCTATTGAACTTCATCAAGATCAACCTTAGAGGCAACAGTTCCTTCATCAAGAAATTTCTTTTCCGAAAAGATTGCCCTAAGGCTGACGAACACCTTTTGTTTATCAGCATGGTAGAAATAGTATCTTTTGATCTCTTTTGAGTACCTTATAAATATACACTTATCAGGCCTAGGTCTAAGTTTATCTATAACTAACCATTTGACATAAGCCAGGCACCCCCAAATCCTAAGGTGTGAAAGTGCTGGCTTACACCCTGTTCATATCTCATATGGGATTTTAACTACAGACTTACTTGGAATCCTATTTAATAGATAACAAACCGATTCGAGTGCATATCCCTAGAAGGATATCGACAAACTGGCAAATTCCATCATGGATTGAACCATGTCTAACAAAGTCCGATTCCTTCTTTCAGATGCACCATTAGCTGTGGTGTTCCAGAAGGAGTCTATTGGGAGAGAATTCCATTCTCTCCTAGATATGTGAGAAACTCACCAGAAAGGTATTCTCCTCTTTGGTCAGATCGAAGAGTTTTAATACTCTTTCCAGTTTGTTTTCTACTTTTACTTTGGAATCATTTGAACATTTCAAAAGAATCCGACTTATGTTTCATCAGATAGACATATCCATATCTAGATAAATTATCGGTGAAAACGATGAAGTAGACACATCCACTTCTAGCACTGGTGCTTATTGGTCCACATACATCATTATATACTAGACCTAAGAGCTCATTGGCTCTCTCACCTTTTTCAGTGAAAGGTGACTTGATCATTTTACTAAGAAGATAGGACTCATAGGTTGGAAGTGATTCACAATCATTAATTTCGAGGATTCCTTCCTAAGTCAACCTATTTATCCTATTCTTATTTATATGACCTAGCCTATAGAGCCATAAGTAGATATCTGATACACTATCTAATTTAGGATACTTGCCAGTAGAATAGACTATATTAACAAGTTGTGATAACATATATACGCCATTATTCAATTGTCCATAGAAAGCAATAATACCATTTACAATGACATTACAAACTCGTTTTTTTATTGAAATTTCATAATTATTCATGGCCAAAAGGCCTACAGAAATGATATTTAAAATGAAACTAGGATAGAAATGACAATCACTAAGAACAATGATATGAGATTCAAATACAAGTTTCAAAATTTCTAAAGCTAGAACTGGAACTGGTCTTCTATTTCCAAAGTTTAGGAATCTCTCACCTTGCTCGAATCTTCTACTGACTTGCAACCCTTGCAACAAATTGCAAATATGGTAAGGGCTACCGGTATCTAATACCCAGTTAGTAATATCACAAATAGAGAAATTACAAGGAGTTATCATATAAATACCTTGCCCAGCAACAGCTTGCTTCTTTCTCTGTCTGTTCGGATTCAGGGAGGCAATATACTGAGGATAGTTTTTCTTCTAGTGCCCCCACTTCTTGCAAAAGAAGCATTTGGCTTGACTCTTATCAAGCTTGGTCTTTGGGGTCTGAGTTTGCACAGGTGTCCTAGCATGAACATGCACCTTCTTGGTTTTCTTCTTCTTGTTCTTCTTCCCTTTTCCAAAGGATCGAGAATGAGAAGACGAACCTCCCACTAAGTTCACTGACTCCTTATGGAGTTGGTGATCCTTTTTAAAGTTCTGAAGTAACCCCAGTAACCCATGGTAGTCTACTTCAGGCTTTGACATTCTATAATGTGTAAGAAATGGGAGATAAGACTTGGGCAGTGAGTTCAATATTGCATCTTTCCCAAGTTGTTTGTGCAAGAAAAAGTCGAGCTTGCTCAAGCGCTCTATCAGCTCGATCATGTACAATACATGATCCGTGATAGAGGCACCATCCCACATTCTGGCATTGAAGATGGCATAACTAGTCTTGTGCCTCTCAATGTCATCGGATGTGCCAAAAGAATCCCCCAACACTTGGAGCATTTCATTTGGCTGAGTTGTCTCAAACTTGCGACTGAACTCATCGTTTATCGTAGCCAGCATAATGCAGTGCACCATGGTTCGATCACTGAGCCACTTCTGATAAGTGTCTTTGACTGTTCTACGTGCATTGATAGCTGGCTCCTTAGGTGCAAGATCCATCAGCACATATAGGATCCGTTCATGCTCCAAGACAATCTTCAACTTTCGATACCAGCTACCAAAGTTGGGTCCCACCAACTTATCATTATCCAACAATGATCAAAGCGATAGAGAAGTGGCCATGTCTGCACAAAGAAAAATCAAAATCTAATTAGTAATTAATTCATTAAATCTAAAAATTTAGACTTTAATCAAAAGATTTCTTCCACTATTTTATTCGAATTGGTAGCCTCTATCTCCAATTCAAGGAATTATCCTAATTTCTTAGTGGGTACTAGAATCCACATAGACTGTACACAAGCCCAACTTTGGTTGGCCTACTCATGATATCTAAGGATAGATTCATAATCAATTATTTTTCTAAATAATTTTCAGTAATTAAATTTTGTCTCAGGCCCTGATCAGTTGGCTTTGGTCTACTCAGAAAAGGGTTCAATTAGGTCCAACCATTAACATGACCATACTTGGCTCATCCAACCAATGAATGATCAGGCCCAACTTTGGTTGGCCATGGACTCTTCCTCCTTTTTTTGAATTTGATCTCAATCAAACCTCTTTGACTTGGTCAAATCTAAATTTGACCTAGTCAAAACCTATCCATTAAGGGGTACATGCCTAGGAGGACGTGCACCCTCTCCATGTCACATAAAATATCTAGGGGAGCATGCCCCTAGAAATTCTCCAAGGGGCGCATGCCACCTATCCCTTCTTTCTTACAATAGGGTCAATCTTTGACTCTTGTCTGAAATAGAAAATGGCAGATGACAAAAATTGGTAGATGTCTTAAATTTATTTGATGAATTAAGATAATTCCTTTCTGACCTTGATAGGCTCTAGTTAGGATTTTGGATGAGTCAAACTCATCCAAGACGAACCAGAAAGACTAGAGAAGGAGAATGTTAGGCTCAATCATGTGCTAGCATGATTTTCTTAAGCCTAATCAAATCTTATCCAAATCAATCAAATTGGCTTAGCCCAATTGATCACATCCAGACTCAAACCCTTATTTGTGTGATCCAGTAAGGTTCAGTTCCATATGGTAACAAGATATGTCACGATCTCTATCATCGACATCATCGAAATACCTTTCGATGGATCAAAACTTTTCCAATTCACATAATTAGAATGATTGATTATTAAGATGATTTTAATTGATTCCAAAATTTACTAGTGACACCTAGCAATATATAGTGGCAATCCATCAGAACCGAAAGCAAACCTCTCAGTGTAGCTACTAGTGTAATTGGATTCTTCTATCTTGAGCCCCAACAGGATTAGGGTTAAGGTGAACTCATCAAACCCAACATTCATCACATGAGTTAATCATTCGATTCGAGTCCAATGTGAAATCCTAATAAAAACTCTTTCTATCATTTTCACACTACCATGGCCATGGACTTATGGACTTGTTCTTATGATCATTATAGGGCTACTCCTCATCTATCGTGATAGATAGATTCCCTATTGGTGCAATCCAATTCCTATAATGAACATGCTATAGCCAACATACACCTCAGAATTTTCAATGGCTAGGAGATCGAGTTATGGCATAGTCAAACTATAACATCCTCAAGGTAAACTGTCGATGCACCTCAGATCAAAGAATCAGATACACCATTACAGCATGAAGCCAATCATTGATGAGAAGGTAGACATTTTTATGACTTCTCGAGGTGGTCATACTCGTTGCCCTCATTCCTAATGAGTACATATACTCTCACTTCAGTATCTCCACATCATAGATTTAAAACTTATCTATCCTAAGAAAATGATCATATACCAACCTTTCGGATCGATCATCATCCTCATGATGATCCTATGCTCAGAAGCAGTTTATGAGATAATTATAAAAATTCATGTCTTAAATTTTCAACTCTTGAAAATATGAATGATTATTACCATTAACTCAAAGGATATATCACAGACACTTTAAATACACACTATGATAGAAAATGATTTTTTTATTAATTTATAGTTAAAATTATAAAATTGCCCCTATAATTGTATTATAAATGTCAGCCAATCTGACTTCTAGGGCATACATCTAACAAACTCCCACTTGACCTAAAGCCAATTGGCTACAAATCTAAGTTTCATCTTCTCTAGGTGGGCTTCGATTTTCTGCTGGCTTAATGGCTTCATTAGTGGGTTAGCCGCATTGTTTGTGGTATCAACTCTCTTAATCTTGATGTATCCCTTCTCGAGGTAATCGCGGATGAGGTAAAATTGTAGCTCGATGTGCTTGGATTTTTGGTGAGACTTGGGCTCCTTAGCTGGGGCTATGGTACCATTTATCGCAGTATAGAGGGACGATATCTGATGGCATCACTCCAAGCTCTATGACAAACTTCTTGTACTAGAATGCCTTCTTCGCAGCTTCTGATGCAGCGATGTATTTTGCTTCCATAGTGGAGTCTGCTATCACCATTTGCTTGGAACTCTTCCAACTAACAGCACCACCATTGCATACAAATAGAATACCAGATGTCGACTTTCGATCATTTATATCAAACATAAAATTCAAGTTTGTATACCTCTGGACCTGGTATTCTCCATTACCAAAGACTAAAAATATATTCTTCGTCCTTCTTAAGTACTTAAGGATACACTTCACCGAAGTCTAGTGCTCTTCATTTGGATTCAACTGATACCTACTTATGACACTCACAACATGGGCAACATCAGGTTGTGTACATAGTAAAGCTTACATGAGGCTTCCTATTATCAAAGCATAAGGGATCTTGTTCATGTATTCGATCTTCTCAGGTGTGCTAGGGCACATCTTCTTGGAGAGATGAATGCCATATCTAAAAGGTACTAGACTCCTTTTGGAGTTTTCTGCTAAATCTCTTTAGCACATTCTCTATGTATATCTTCTGTAGAAGTCCTAGCATCCTATTCGGTCTATCTCTATAAACCTTAATTCTCAATATAAAGGATGCTTCTCCTAGATATTTCATAGAAACTTCTTTGATAACCACATTTTGACCATGGTCAACATGGAAATATCATTTTCAATTAGTAGGATGTCATCCACATGCAGTACGAGAAAGACAACAATGCTCTAATGATCTTTTTGAATATACACAGCTTCTCATTTTTGATGAAATCAAATAATTTGATCAGATCATTAAAATGAGCATTCCAGCTCTGAGATACCTGTTTGAGTCCATATATGGATCTTTGTAGCTTGCAGACCTTGTGATCACTATCACTAGATATGAAACTAAGCGGCTATTCCATATAGATATTTTTCTCAAGATATCCATTTAAGGATATCATTTTCATGTCCATCTGCTATATTTTGTTATCAAAATAGACTGCAACAGCAAGCAACGTATGGATGGATTTAAGCATGGCTACTAGTAAAAAGGTATTATGATAGTCAATGTCTTCATACTGACTATGTCCTTTCGCTACGAGCCTAGCTTTGAATGTCTCTACATTTCCATTAGCACCTATATTTCTCTTATAGATCCATTTGCATCCAATAGATACAATATCTTCAGGTGGATCTACCAAGATTCAGACTTGGTTTGAGCACATTGAGTCAATCTCTAACCTCATTGCCTCTAACCATTTCTTAGAGTCGATATCTGATAGTCTTATCATAGATCTTGGGATTATCACCATGAACCCCATTTTTCATGAGGAATATTTTCTTTACATCCTCTAAAATTGTACCTAAGTACCTTTTAAGAGGATGGAAAACCTTAGTTGATTTATGAGGTGGTGGAGGTTGTGTTTGGACTGGGGGTAACTGATTTGATTCCATAGGTTCCTTAGCTCGTTGCTCTTTGGAGATCTTCTCCTCGAGCCTAATCTATCTTTTGATGCTATCATCTTGAGTAAACTATTTTTCAAGAAAGATGGTGTGTCAACTCACTATCATATTATGATCTTTCGAAAGATAAAAATAATATCCTAATGACTCTTTTTAGGATATCCTATGAACTTCGCTTATTGTTTCTTAATATGGACCAGACAACCCCAAATTTTGAGATGACCCAGACTTGATTTCTTACCATGCCATATCTCATACGGTGTGGTAGAAATAGTTTTAGAAAAAATCCTATTTAATAAATAAATTACAGCCATTAGACTATGTTCCCAAAGAAAATCAAGGAGGTCCATGAAGCTTATCATGGATCAAACTATATCTAATAGGATTTGATTTCTTAGTTCTGAAATTCCATTGAGTTGAGGCATTTGAAATGGAGTCCATTGAGAGACTATGCCATTTTTCTTAAGATAGTCTAGAAATTTTTGATTAAGGTATTCACCTTCTCGATCTGATCGAAGAACCTTAATAGATTTTTCAGTTTGCTTTTCTACTTCATGTCTGAATTTCTTAAATTTTTTAAAGACTTCAGACTTATGTCACATCAAATACACATACCCATACCGAGATAAATCATCGATAAAGATAATGAAGTAGACATAATTTTCTTTGGCTGGTACATTAAATGGGCTGCATACATCTATATGCACCAAGGCAAGTAGGTCTGCGGCCCTTTCCCCATGCCCTACAAAAGGAAGCTTGGTCATTTTGCCATGAAGGCATGATTCATAAATTGGATATGACTCGAAAGTCAATAGACTCAATAGCCTGGATTTTTTTAATTTGTTAACCTTGTCTTCTGCTATATGACCTAGTCTAAGGTGCCATAGATACCTATCATTTAGACTATCCTTAGGTCACTTTGATCCTATGACATTCATATTTTGCTCAATATTGAAAATAAAAACATTAATATGTAACTGGTAGAGACCATTAATCAGGAAATTACTTACAATTTTGTTTCTTTCAAAAAAATATTATAATGATCCTTGAGAAAACTAATTACATAGCCTTCCTGTGCTAAATAAGAAATAGAAATCAAATTTCTGCTTGCTACAGGCACAAAATAATAGTTTCTATGTACTAGATCTAATCTGACGGTAGTCGAAGATGATAGGTTTTTGCAGCTATAGCAGCAACTCTTATTCTATTTTCGATGCGTAGGATCATCTCATCATCCCTCAGCCTCCTTCTCTCCTTAAAATCCTGTATGGAAGTGCACAAGTGAGCACTAGAACTAGAATCAAGCATCCAACTGGATGCAAAAGAAACCATAAGATTATATTCTATTACGAGCATACCTCCAGAAGGACCTACCTCTTTTTTATTATTCAGACTGGCCAGGTATAAAAGGCAATTCTGCTTCCAATGGCCATCTGTATTGCAATGGAAATACTTTCCTTTGTCGATGGCCTTCTTCTTTGGCTCTTCCTACTTCTTCTTCATTCCATTTGTCTTCCTTTTCTTCGCAGACTTCTTCTTTTTTTCAAAATCTTTCTTTTGGAGGAAGTCCGTATCACAGCAAACACTGAGCCCTTTGAACCTTTCAAAGAAAGCTCAGCACTATCCAGCATATTCATTAATTCAGCTAAGGTACATTGCAGCTTATGCATATAGAAGTTCATAATAAACTATCCATATGCATCAGTCAAGGATTGCAAGATTACATTAATTTGCAAGTCTCTATCTAGCTTGACACCTAGCTTCTTAAGCTCTTCTAAGTTCTTAATCATCATCAGATAATGGTCTTAGACTGATTGCCCATCACGCATTTAAGTCTTAAAAAGTCTTCTAGTGATTTGATACTTGGCTGTGCAACTCTCTTCACCAAACAACTCTTGTAGGTAAGCCAACATTTGGCGAGCAGTCTTGATGTCCTCATGTTGGTGCTGAAGCTCATCCGACATGGAACCCAATATGTAGTATCTAGCTTTATTATCTTTATTCATCCATTTTTTCAGAGATGCTCTTTGATCAATGGATGGACATGCTAGTAAGGTGGGGGGTCTTGGTCCAAAACATGAGTCAATTTTTCAAAACCTAAAATAATTTTGTAGTTTCGGAGTCAATCCTTATAATTAGATCTAGTCAGTCTATGGATGTCCAGGATACAAACTAGTGGGTTGAACACAGACATTTTTCTATAAAGAGTAAAAATTTTTAGTTAGATTTTGTAATTGACTTGATCAATTTATTTATGAATTTTATTTTTTAAACAAATTAGGCTCCCACTATTTTCTTGGATCTGTACACTTTCTTAGCAGAGATGCAAAAATCTCTGCGATCATTGATCTCTAATAGATGGAGCAGTCCCATCGACTGGCTCACCATCTTACCTAATAATTATTGATGATGGGTCAGCCAATGAGTGGACAACTCTTGTTTAATGATTCTCTAATCATGGCTCACCCAAAATAAGTCTCTAATTCATGAAGTTCATTATGCCCGGATTATTGCTCCACTCATTAGTAAGTCAACCCATCATTTTTAGAAATTGGATCCCTCATCATATCCAGAATATTGAGCCCAACCCATCCTCCTGTTAGATATATGTGCCCTAGAAGCTAGAATTGGCTGACACTTGTAATACACTTCTAGGGGCAAAATTATAATTTTGACTATAATCAATAAAATGGGTTATTTTCTATCACATGAGTGTATTTAGTATTTGTGATATATCCTTTGAGTTAATGGTAATGATAATTCATATTTTCAAGAGTTGAAAATTTAAGACATGAATAATCATTATTAACTCATAAAATGCTTCCAACCATAGGATCATCATAAGGATGGTGATTGATCTAAAAGGTTGGTATACAATCGCTTCTCTTTAGTAGATGAGTCTTGAGTCTACGGTGTGGAGACACCAAAGCGAGAGTACAGGTACTCGTTAGAGAATGAGGGCACTGAGTGTGACCACCTCGAGTAGTCATTAGAAAGTCTACCTTCTCGTCAATGACTGACTCGATGCTGTAGTGGTGTGTCTGATTCTTTGACCTGAGGTGCATCGATAGTTCACCTTGAGGGTGTTATAATTTGACTACACCATAACTCGATCTCTTAGCCATTCAGAACCCTAAGGTGTATGTTGGCTATAGCATGTTCATTGTAGGAACTAGATTGCATCAAGATGAAATCTATCTACCTCGGTGGTAGAGGAGCAGCCCTATGATGATCATGAGAATCAAGTCCAGAAGCCTATGGCCATGATAGAGTGATATAATAGAAAGAGTTTCTATTTAGGTTTTCACATCGGACTTGAATCGAATGATTACATCATATGACAGAAACTAGGGTTTGACGAGTTCACCTTAACCCTAATCTGATCGAGGGCTCAAGATAGAAGAACTTAATCACATAGGTAGCTGCACCAAGAGGTTCGCATTCAGCTCTGATGGGTTGCCACCATATACTGCTAGGTGTCATTGGTGGATTTTGGGAGCAATTAGAATGATTTAGATGATCGATCATTCTAGCTGTTCGAATCAGAAGAGTTCTGATCCATCGAAAGGAGTTTCGATGATGTCGATGATAGAGATCATGACATATCCCATTACCATACAGAACTGAACCTAACTAGATCACATAAATAAGGGTTTGAATCTGGTGATCATCAATTGAACTGATCCAATTCAATTGATCTGAATGAGATTCAATTAGGTTCAAAAAAATCATGCTAGCACTCGATTGAACCTAACGTTCTTCTTTTACTATCATAAAAAGTTGTCCTGACTGAGCCAAACGAGTTTGTGCTCGATCAGAGGTCTTCACTTAGTCTGACTGGAGTCTGTCCAGATTAGAAAAGTATTGTCTTATTTTGTAAGACAATACCTACCATTTTTGGTCACCTACCATTTCTCGTCCTTTGACTTTAGTCAAAAGTTGACCTTTGATTGGTCAAATATTGACCATTGACACTTTGACTTCTATCCATGTGTCACGCATCTATTGGAGAGCTGGTGGGGGCTTGTCCCCCTGCCAGAAGCTGGCAAGAAGGAGGGTGCACGCCATGCATCTATTGGAGAGCTGGTGGGGGCTTGTCCCCCTGCCAGAAGCTGGCAAGGAGGAGGGCGCATGCCAAGGGTGGCGTGCACCCAAGCAAGAGGTGCCCAAGAGTCCCTGTTGGATAGGAACTCCATCTCCTTTTTGGATTCCGATTAGACTCCTCCTAAGAACCAACTTTGACTGGTCTTAGGCGCCATCTAAGGATGAATCCAAGGGACTCTATTCCCACCAATCAGATTTAGATCTGATTTCACAAAGGATTGTGATTGATTGGGAAGAAGAGGAGTTGGATCACACATAATCTAAGTGAAGAACATTGGACTTCTGTGAAATGTATCCTTAAGTACTTAAGAAGAACTAAGGATATGATATTGATCTTTGGTAATGGAGAACTCCAAGTCCAGGGATATACAGACTTGGATTTTATGTCCGATGTAGATGATTGAAAGTCGACATCTGGGAGTCTGTTTGTGTGCAATGGTGGTGCTATTAGCTGAAAGAGTTCCAAGCAAACCATGATAGCAGATTCCACCATGGAAGCAGAATATATCGTTGCATCAGAGGCTACGAAGGAAGCATTCTGATATAAGAAGTTTGCTGCAAAAATTAGAGTAATGCCATCAGATACCATTCCTCTATATTGCGACAACAATGGTGCCATAGCCCTTGCTAAGGAGCCGAGGTCTCACCAGAAATCCAAGCACATTGAGCGGTGATACCACCTCATCCGAGATTATCTCGAGAAAGGTTACGTCGAGGTCAAGAGAGTCGATTCCACAGACAATGTGGTAGACCCGCTTACAAAGCCATTGGGCTAGCAAAAGATTGAAGCCCACCTTGAGAATATGGGACTTAGACTTGTAGTCAATTGGCTTATTATCAGCTCCCACCAAGAGGTTCGCATTAAGCTAGAAGGCTATGCTGCTGCAAAGGACAACTGCTGATCTTCGAAAGCTATTTTGAAGATCCTCCAAATTAGATTCAGATCTGATTTTTGGAGACGTGATAGAAAAGAAGAGAATCTTCAAATCCAGCCCGAGTGGATATCGGTAGAGGCCAGACACTTACGTGGCTAGATCTAGAACCTTCCGCTACTTATAGAATGATCAACGGATAATAGAATTACCCTACATCAAGGTAGATTAAATTTGATTTAATTTATCTATATTTTATTTTAATTATTAGAATAATAAAAATTAGATCTAAAATATTCTAGATCTGATTTGGATCAAAGAAATTTTTTTTTGAAATATATCTCTTGATTCGATCAAATCTGAACCAACCTGATCTGGGAAATTAGGATTTTTCTTCACCTCCAACCCATAGCATCCAATGCCTAATAGACATGGTTGTATCTTTTCGGTGCAACTGAACCATTGTAACCAGTCAACAATAATCAATCTCAGAAAGGACCCGCATATCTATAATGGTGGAAGACCTATGACTTAATATTTTCTTAAGAAGATTTAAGTTTGGTCACTTTAAACTTGACTTGACTTAGTCATAACAATTATGACTAATCTAGTGGCATAGGTTAGCTCGAATCATTAGCCATCTCAAATTAGAACTAGGTCGATCCAAATAGCTAGGTAAATAAGATCGATGGAAGGAATATGCCATTAACTCGACAAGAATGTATTTAGATCGAGTAGCTCTCAATTAAAAATCGGTTGATTGTATCTGCTAAACTTATCTTAGATACCAAATTGTCAAACTAGAACCAATCAGATTAGCCTACAATCCAGGCTCGAATCATGGAGCTAAATTAGATCTTGACTTGGTCGACCACATGTGGCTGTGAGTCGATCTTGACCCAGACTTAATCTTATTAGGCTTGTCAATTCTAAGCATTCTTAATCCTACCTAACCAACTCTTGATTTGGTTTAATCAACCGCTAGACCTAATTAAGCTACTCAAGCCTGAATCCAAATTTATAAAGATGACTTAGATCTAAAAATTCATAATTTTTAGATCTAATTGATTTTATAAACTTAATTCTTAATTAAGTTTGGGTTTATAAACAAAACATGTATCAAAATCTTAGGATTTTAGGATCTAGGATTTTGCAGATAAGTAAGTTCTGATTTTTGATTAAGGACAAACATGCAGCATCCCTACATGTCATAAGATAACTCCATCGAATAGGAGGAGAGGGCCTTTAAACCCTACTTTGCTATTATGATCGGACGGTCAAGAAGAACGTCTTAATCAAAAATTTAATTTCTACTACAAAACTAGTTAGATCTAAATCATATATCGCATATATAATTAATGATCTAACTTATACATGCTTTGCATATATCTCATATATCAAAATTTAATCTATATATGCATACTTTCATATCTGATATATCTGATATAATATCTAAAAAATAAAATTTTAATTGATCACATCATATAAAATTCTATTCTAGACTATAGATAGAATAATTCCATAAAGCTAGTCTAGACATGCATAAGATATATATCATATATTAAATTAAATTTTAATCTACTATTTTTTAGATATAATTATAACTCTTATAACATCTAAAAATATCAATTTAACAATAATTCCAATGATCACATCAAAAGATAATTATTCTAAACTATACACAGAACTATTTTATAACCTAGTCTAGTCATGCATCTCATACATTAATATATATCAGCATATATAATTAATTTTTAATTAATCTTTTGATTTTAGATCTAATTACATATAATGTGACATCTAAAATCACTAATATTAGATCAAAATAAAAATAAAAATTAGATCAAAATCTAATCTAAAGAACTACAAACCTAGCTCTAATATCAGTTAAAGGAAAATCAGTATTTTCTGTCCTAGGATCATCCAAATCTGACTAGATTTGAAGCAGATTTCTCTCAAAAATTTTTCGATCCAATCAAATCTAAGAGTTCTTATATCTGATCATAATGATTTGATATTAAAAATAAAAATTAAAATTAAAATAGAAACTAATCTGATACCTATTCAGGGTAACTATTTACCCTATCGATGATCTATCGTCACTTGGGATTTTGGATCTAGCCATGTAAGTGTCTGGTCTCTACTGGAGTCCACTTAGACTGAATTTGGAGGTACTCTCCTTCTAGATCTAATCACCAAAAATCAAATTAAGAATCTTTTGGTTGATCCTTCAAATCTATCTCTGAAGGATACACATTCGTCTCACAAACGGCTTATCTTCTTTCCAGATCTTTACGCCAAATAAGATTGATCTTCCTTCTAAACTCATGCCCAACCCTTGGCATGGAGAAGAGAGAAGAGATCAGAGGAAGTGAGGCATGGAGAGGGGTGAGGATGGTAGCACGTGGGTGTGGGATGTAAAGAATAAAACCCTAGGGGCGCAGGATCCTTTAAATAGATCCTGCACCACCTAAGAGATCTGATTGATCAAGCAACTTAATTGCTTGATTAAATCAGAACTCCATTTGATTTCCCATGAATAAAAACCAGGTCTTTATCTAGTTTTGTCACCCAAAACCCTCCAAGAGTTGCCACACACATTGGATAGGGGGAGAGAGAGAGAAAGACAGTGAGCGATTGACTCTTTCTCCTCTCTTTGAATTTGATCTCAATCAAACCTCTTTGACTTGGTCAAATTTGAATTTGACTTAGTCAAAACCTATCCATTAAGGGGTGCATGCCTAGGGGGATGTGTGCCCTCTCCATGTCGTACAAAATATCTGGGGGCGCATTCCCCTAGAAATTCTCCAGGGGTTGCATGCCCCTGTCCCTTCTTTCTTTCAACAGGATCAACCTTTGACCCTTATCCGAAATAGAAAATGGCAGGTGACAGGAATTGATAGATGTTATCTTAAATTCATTTGATGAATTAAGATAACTCTTTTCTAATCTGGACAACCTCTAGTCAGGATTTTGGATGAGTCAAACTCATCCAAGACGAACTAGAAAGACTACAGAAGGAGAATGTTAGGCTCAATCATGTGCTAACATGGTTTTCTTGAACCTCATCGAATCTTATCCAAATCAATCGAACTGGCTTAGTTCAATTGATCACATGCAGACTCAAACCCTTATTTATGTGATCCAGTTAGGTTCAGTTCCATATGGTAATAATATATGTCACGATCTCTATCATTGACATCATCGAAAAATCTTTTGATGGATCGAAACTTTTTCGATTCACATAATTAGAATGATCGATCATCAAGATCATTCTAATTACTTTCAAAATTCATCAGTGACACCTAGCAGTATATGATGGTAACCCATCAGAATTGAAAGTGAACCTCTCAGTGCAGCTACATATGTGATTGGGTTCTTCTATCTTGAGCTTCGATAGGATTAGGGTTAAGGTGAACTTATCAAACCCAACATCCATCATATGAGTTAATCATTCGATTTGAGTTCGATGTGAAATTCTATTAGAAATTCTTTCTATCATCTTCACACTACCATGGCCATGGGCTTATGGACTTGTTCTCATGGTCATCATAGGGCTACTCCTCATCTATCGTGGTAGATAGATCTCCTATTGGTACAATCTAATTCCTATAATGAATATGCTATAGCCAACATACACCTCAGAATTTCAAATGGCTAGAAGATTGAGTTATGGCGTAGTCAAACTATAACACCCTCAAGATGAACTATCAATGCACCTCAGATCAAAGAATCAGACACACCAATATAGCATCGAGCCAGTCATCGATGAGAAGATAGACTCCCGTATGACTATTCGAGGTGGTCACGCTCAGTACCCTCGTTCTCTAACGAGTATCTATACTCATGCTTCGATGTCTTCACACCATAGACTCAAGATTCATCTATTCTAAGAAAATAATCGTACACCAACCTTCTAGATTGATTATCATTCTCGTAATGATCTTATGCTCAGGAGCAGTTTATAAGTTAATTATAAAAATTCATGTCTTAAATTTTTAACTCTTGAAAATATGAATTATCATTACCATTAACTCAAAGGATGTACCATAGATACTTTAAATACACACTTTGATAAAAAATAATTTTTTTATTAATTTATAGTTAAAATTATAAAATTATCTCTAGAAGTATATTATAAGTGTTAACCAATCTGACTTCTAGGGCACACATTTAACACTAGGACAATAACTTATCAAAATGATCTTGGGTTTTAACCAAAAATTTTTGAATCTATTAAATTTGATTTTCAAATCTTAAATCTAATGTATGTGAAATGATCTAGATTCTGATACCACTTGAAGGATTTCTTAGCAAATCTAATCTCCTAGTGCATGTTGAAATTAAAAAAATCTAGTCGTAAAAAAATTTTAGATCTAATTAAAATATTTTTAATCAAACATGCATGCAATAGATCTAATCTATTGCCATCCTAGGATCTATCACATGCAAGATTAAGATACTAAAAAATAAAAAATAGATTTAAAGAAGATTAATATCTCATTGATTTCACAATCTTTCAGTGACACCTAGCAATATGTAGTGGCAATCTAGCAGAATTAAAAATGAACCTCTAGGTGTAGTTATCGTATAGTTCAGTTCTTCTATCATGAGTCTTGACTAGACGTAGGTCATGAATAACTCGTCAAACCCATTCATCTATCATATGCCAGATTCAACCGACTCGAGTCTAGGTGAAATCTTATAGAAACTCTTTCTATCATTCACCTACTATAGCCATGGATTTTAGGACTCAGTCTCATGAACTGCATAGGACCTCTTCCTGTCTATTAGGATCGATAGATCCCTTTTTGGTGTACATCCTATTCCTACAATGGACCTACTGTAGTCAACATATACTATAAGGTTCCAAATAGCTAGGTAACCAAATGATTATATAGTCAAACTATGGCAATCCCACTATGAGCAGTCGAGGCATCGTAGGTCAAAGAACTATCTACAAAACTGTAATATTGAGCAAGTCACTAACGAGTGGTAGCCATTCAAGTGACTTCTCGTGCTGGTCACATTTAGTACCCTTGATCTCTATTAAACACTTACTCTCACTCTAGTATTTCCATAGTATATATTTGAGACTCATCTATCCATGAAGAAAAGTGATCCATGCTTTGACCTATTCGGATCAGTCACCATCCCCGTAATGATCCATCGATTGGGAGCATTTAGAAATTGACCACTAATAACACGTGCCTCAAATTCTCAACTTTTGAGAATATGTGTCATCATCCATTAATTCTTCAGATGATTCATAGACATAATTAAAACACAACATGAATAGAAAATAACCATAATTTTATTTATTAAAAAATTTTAATTATAAAATTATGCTCCTAGAATGTGTACATGTGTCAGTCAATCTGGTTTTCAGGACATATATCTAACATCAACTATAATATATAGAAGTAGATCGAGGAGATTAAAGTGGTTTTGTAGAAGTCTCAAGTGCAAAAATGTATCTCAGGCTGAAAAGATATGATTATCAGCTTAATAATTCTAGAGCAACTGAAAAATATACATAGTGGAAGATAATTGGTGCTAGTTACCAGAATCATTAGGAGTGGAGGTCAAATATAGAATCAACCGTTAGAATGCATAGTAACTAAAATTATACTCTATAAAGGGCACCTTTCAACAATCAATCCAATGCATCTCTAACTTTTTATCATAAGAGTAGGTGTAACCTAGATTTGTACCATAGGTCAAAGCTACACCTTACCATATGTTAACACTGCACCATTATGGTATCCTAGTGCTCTACCCTTTATTCCTTTTCCAATGATGGTGGGATAGTGGTGAAATCCTTAAAGGTCAAGGTACTTGAACTTAAGATCCTCTTTATTCTCTATTCGATTCTTATCATCATCTTTTTTGTTGATTAGACATTATGGCATGCTCTTGCATACCAGCCTCACTACCATTGAGACTCAGCACCTTTTTTTGCTAGCTAATCGAGTTTCTTAGGACCTAGAGCTCCTTGAAACACTAAGTTCCCTATTTGCTCGTTGGGACAACATGGAAAAAGTGCCAATAGGTAGTAAAGCTTTCATAGATAGAGCTTTTAGTAAAAAGGTTCTTGATGTTTGGCAACAACATTGAATAAAATGTTGTTGGAACTTTAACATTTGTTTGGTAACTAAATTGGAAAAGTACTTTTAATATCAACAAATAATAACAAAAGATATCACATAATACTTTTAATTATTTAATTATTTGTACAATCAAAATTATTATTATGAGATATTCTTAATTTATATATTTTTAATAGTTAACCTAAATAATATAATAAATAATATTTTTAAATTTATTATAAAATATAATAATATTTTTATCATATTATTTGTAATAATATAATTATAATATAACAAAAAGATACTACTAATTTTATATATTATAATAATGATATATTATAATATTATTATATTATAATAAGATTATATTATATTATTATATTGTAGCATCACAAACTATTTGAAGGATGTCACACATCTGGGATATGCATGGAGAAATCAGAATATGCAATGAAATTTTTTTTTGATCCATATGAAACTCTTTAATCTATTTAATATGCATAAGTAGATCTAATCTACGGCCTAACAAGATTGATCACCTGCAAAAATTAAGATACTGAAAATTAAAATCAGGTTTAAAGAAGATTTATACCTCTGTGCGGGTAGTAAAACACTGTAATCTAATTGCCATGATAATCTGGTGAGGTTCCTATAGAGCTGCACATGCATTCGGCCTCTACGGATATCCACATAAAGCTCTCAATTTGATTAGAGGTCTATGTTTTTACTAGGGTGCTAGCTTTCTTATAGAAGATGCCTCCTGATGGCTAATTTGAATCCTTTCCTAGATCTCATAGACTTTCTAGAGAAGAGAAAGAATAGGAGGAAGAGATGGAGGAAGAAGTAGAGAACCCTTCTCTCTTTCTTTTCTCTCAAAGCAACACCCACTAGAGCTCACGCCCTCCCCCATTTTTCTCATGCCAAGGAGAGATAACCCCATGATAAAAACCTCATGCCCTATCCCTCTTTTTCATGGTGAAAAATCCCACCTTAACTCATGCGAAAATCATATTAAAAGTGGCATCCCAAAAGGTGTTTTAGATTAGGTTAAAGACCTAATAGGATAAGGATTTGGGAGACTCCTTGGGGCATCCAACTCTTGGACGCCTTCCTATCTTTTGGTGAACTAATTCACGCAAAAGAGAAGCATGGGCATGACTTCTTCATGCTAAAATAAGGAGAGAAGGGCGCGGCTTCATGGGTAGGGCGTGTGGCTAGGTTGGCGCAAGAGAAGGGAGAAAGTCCCAATCCAATTGGGACTTCTCATGAACTTGGTCAAACCTATTCAAATCCCTAATCAAATAGGATTTGGTTGCAACCAAATTAAGAAAAATCCTAGTTTAACTAGGAGCCTAATTAAATCCTAATCTAATTAAGAATTAGGTGTACTCAAGTCCTAATCAAATAGGAAATTGATCTCTCTTATAATTGGATTATCTCATAATCTAATTTAGCTTGATTTAATCAAATCCAAACCAATCTAAATTAAATCTAATTCAATTAGACTTGATTTCAGCCTTGCTCAATCAAATTGAGCCAATTAGTAATTCAATTACTAATTAATCCTTCTACAACTTACTAACTCTTAGTAAGCTTGATAATTACAATAATTGCATCGGATTAATCATCAATCACATTGATAATTAAATTCATATGTAATTCATAATTATGGATTAACTATCTGATCAACCAAGAATCTCTTTTATATCCCATAGGTTCAATTCTATCTGGTAGTGGGATACATTGCAATCTCTACCAACAATATCATTGAAACTCCTTTCAATGGACTGGAACTCTTTCCATATCAACCAATCGAGAATTATTGATTATTAAAATAATTCTTATTGATCTCATAATCCTTTAGTAATACCTAATAGTATGTAGTGGCAATCTAGCAGAACTAAAAATAAACTTTTAGGTGTAGTTACTGTGTAGTTTAGTTCTTTTGTCATGAGTCCCAATAAGATGCAAGTCAAGGATAACTCATCAAACATATTCGTCCATTATATGCTAGATTCAATCGACTCGAGTCCATGTAAAACCTCATGAAAATTCTTTTCCATCATTCACCTACAATAGCCATGGATTTTAGGACTCAGTCTCATGAACTACATAGAACCTCTTCTTATTTATCAAGATCGATAAATCCCATCTTGGTGCACATCCTATTCCTACAATGGACCTACTATAGCCAACATACACTGCAAGGTTCCGAATGGTTAGCTAGGTAATCAAGTGATTGTAAAGTCAAACTACAACAATCCTACTATGAACAGCCAAGGCACTACTGGTCAAAGAACTATCTATACAACTGCAACATCGAGTAAGTCACTGACGAGTGGGTAGCCATCTAAGTGACTTTTTGTTGCTGATCATGCTCGGTACCCTTCATCTCTATCAAGTACATGCACTCTCGCTCCAATATTCCCATACTATAGACTCGAAACTTGTCTATCCATGAAAAAAAATGATTCATACACCGATCTATTGGGATTAGTCACCATCCCTATGATGATCCATCGATCCAGAGCATTTAGGAATTGACCCCAAATGATACATACCTCAAATTTTCAACTCTTGAGAATACGTGTCATTATCAGATCAACTCCTCAAATGATTCATGGACACAATTTAAGCACAAAACATGAATAAAAAATTATCTAAATTTTATTTATTTTAAAATTTTAATTATAAAATTATGCCCTTGGAATGTGTACATATGTCAGCTAATCTGGCTTCTAGGGCATATATCTAACACTATTATTATAAAGTATTATTATGACAATGGGTGCAAAGTCTTTTGAGGTGAATTCTATGGTTTTTACAAAACTTCTAGCAGCTTGGGAGGGTCTTTCCATGGTGATTCTTTCATTGGATTGTAGGCGAGTGATTCTAGAAGAGGATTTGACAATGGTAATCAATTGGATTCAAGAAGCTTCAAATGAGCAGTGAATGATTCCTCTTTTGGCTGATATTCTATAACTCTACTCATTATTGGATCATTTTATTGCTAAACTAGTGTTTAGAGAAGGAAATGGTGTAGCGAATTGGCTAGCTTCCCAACATTAGTCCATTTCTTTTGATAGCTCCTCTATTCTACCTTCTAATTTAGTTTTGATTTTGCATAGAGATTCTTGAGGTGACCTTAACTTCGAGAACTTTAATTGCTTTTGTACTTTATAGTTTTTCTTATTCGGTTGCTTTCGATTTTTCTTATTTTTGTTGTAAACACTATTGAAAAAAGTATTATTAACTTATAAATTATTTTTTAAATTTTTTTAAAAAAATATTGTTGCTAGGATTAGACCTATTCATTGGGCGGGATGGCCTAGATTCAGCTTAGGCTAATCCCAATGTATAACTAAAATTAATCAGGCTTAGGCTCAGGCCAGCTTGGCTTTGTCCTTGAGCCTACTTCTGGGGCCCTACCCCAGCAGTTACTCAGGCTTTGAGCTTTCAAGCTAGGCCATGAGTTCCTTAACTTTTTTATTTTTTAAAAATATAATATCTATAAAAATATATACATATATTTTTGTATTTATATAATTTTTAAGATATAATTTTATGTATGCCATAGAATTTTTGCTTATTTGCTCTTTTCAAGTTTTGGTTTTAATCTAAAAATGGATTGACTCTCTTCTCTCTTCCTAACAAATGAAGAAAAAATCTAGGATTTCTAGCACATATTTTGAAACTTTTTCAAAAAGTAGAACAACAGAAGTAGAAGATTGATCTAATTAATCTATAAAAATGCAAATAAATCCTAGATCTAGGATCTAATGATATGATCTATGCATGCATATAAATCTAAAAATTAAATAATGAACAAAAATAATGATGTAGATCATATCAACATCAAACAGGAAAAACTAGATCTGATCTAGTCTAGAATTGAGATCAAGTCTCAATACCTTATTCATGGATTTTGATCTTCACTTGTTGATCTGAGGCTAAGGTTGTTACTTTGAGCCGCATATATACAGCCTCTATGAGAAATCCACATAAAGCTCTGATCTAGATCTAAAGTCCAATAATCTGAAAATCAACATAGTGTGCTAGCACTACGCTGATCCTTCTTCGATGGTTGATGCTGATTCTCCTTCTTCAAATGACATAAACTCTTTAAGGATCAAAGGAGGAGAAGGAAGGATCTAGAAAAACTTTTCTTCCCATATTTTTTTCTCAAAAAATTGGTGCAAGAATATCTAAAACTCAAGCCCTAGAAAAGACCCTTCTTCTCTAGACCTTTTTTCTCACCTAAGCACAATGATTGTGCCTTTACAAAAGCTCACACCCAAAGCTCTGATGTGCCCAAGTCTCCCACACCCAAGCCCTCTCTCTCAGGTGTAAAACCTCTAAAATAATAATGGCCTAACTTTCTTTATATAGAGAATTAGAGAAGAGTCCCTATCTAGATCAAATACCTAAATAGAGAGTCCAAAAGAGAGTAGGATTGGGGTGCCCAACTCTTGGGCACCTCCACAATATTTTCAGGCATGGAGACCCAAATTTTGGTGCACAATAAGTCTCCTAATTCCCATAAAAATTTTAGAAAAAAAATAAGGAGTGATGGTGTCATAAATAGATAGAGCTTTGGGTTTGTAAAACTCTATCAAAGAGAGTTTAAGGTCATGACTACTTAGATTTGATCAAACCCAATGAAAGGAATATGTCCTACAAGCTAATCAAAATATGTATTTTGATGGATTATTCTTTTATCTTCTAGATTCATGCAATAATATTTTTAAATAAATAAAGGCATTTATATTTCATTATATGCTATGTCTTATTATTTATTTAAGATGAATCCCATAGATTAGAGCTATAGTTTTAGGGTTATGATGAGATCATACCTGTGAGACCTAAAATCTTAAAATCCTAATCTAAAATATTTTTGGTCGATGGAACATTGAGTTGGGGATCAATATTTTTGAAAAGACTGACACATCCTATATATACTTGATGGAGAGGATGGTTGATCTTACAATCATTTATATAGAACACTAATATAAAGATGTGGGTGCTTATTAGAGAATAAGTTTACTAAATTAATCCAACTAGAGAACATCTAATGGAGTCTTATGAAGGAAAAATTCTGATTTTTTAGATCAGATTCGTTCAGATCTGATTGGATCAAGAGAGATATTTCAAAATTTCTCTTAGGCATCCATATCAGATCTGAGATGTTTTAGATATGATTTTATAGATCTAATAAATAAAAATAAAATAAAATTAAATCTAATTTAATTTATACCTTGATGTGGATAATCTGATTATCCTTTGATGTTCTTGGGATTGCTTGAGGTTCTGGATCTATCCATGCAAGCGTTTGGCCTCTATTGGTATCCACTCAAGCTGGATTTGGAGATCTTCTCCTTCTTTATTACTTCTCCGAAAATTAGATCTGGATCTAATTTGGAGGATCTTCAAAACTCCTTCTGAAGATTAGCAGTCGTCTCTGCAGCAGTGCTGCTTTCTTTCTTTCTTGTCAGCCTTTTCTTGCTTGGATCGCACCAAATTGAAGTCCAACTTTCCTTAGGCATGAGAGGAGAGAGAGGATTAGAAGATGACATGAAAGAGGGAGAGGGGCAGCCTTGGGGCATTGGCTAAGAGGGACTCCATTAAAGTGGGGCACAAATAAGGTTTATTTATAGACCTTTCTATGCCATGCAGTGCCACATCATCTCGGCCAATCGCATTGCTTCGTGCAATCAGATCTAAATCTGATTGGTGGGATGACATCACCTGATCCAATCAGATGAGAGTCTCATAAATTCATCCTTAGATGGCGCATAAGACTGCTCAAAGTCTATAGGCAAGGGTCACTTAAGTAGAATCCAAGAAGCAACCTGGAGTCCCATCCGCATGGGACTCCAAGCGTCCCTATCTATGGGTGCATGCCATCCTAAGCATGTGCCCCCTTCTTTCCAAATTCAAGTAAGAAGACAAGCCCCTATCTGCTCTCCAATAAGTGCATGACACATGGGCAGATATCCAAGGGTCAAAGATCAACGTTTGACCAAAGTCAAAGGACAAGAATTAGTAGGTGATGAAAAATGGCAGGTGTTGTCTCAAATTTATCTCATAAATTAAGACAACCATTTTCTGATCTGGACAAGCTCCAGTCAGACCAAGTAAAAAGGTACTTGGGTGAGCACAAACTCATTTGGCTCAGTCGAGACAACTTTTAATGATAATAAAAGGAGAACGTTAGGTTCAATCGTGTGCTAGCACGATTTTCTTGAACCTAATTGAATCTAATTCAAATCAATTGAATTGGGTTAGTCCAATTGATTGGGTTAGTCCTTGAACCTAACATGGCACACATGAGGCTTCCTATTACTGAAGCATAAGGGATCTTGCTCATGCATTCTATTTTCTTAGGTGTGCTAGGGCACATCTTCTTGGAAAGATGAATGCCATGTCTGAAGGGTACCAAACCCCTCTTAGAGTTTTCCATGCTAAACCTCTTTAGTACTTCTTCTATGTACATTTTCTATGAAAGTCCTAGCATCCTATTTGGTCTATCTCTATAAATCTTAATTTTCAGAATAAAGGATGCTTCTCCTAAGTTTTTTATGGAGAATTCTTTAGATAACCACATTTTAACTGTGTCAACATGGGAATATCATTTCCAATAAGGAGGATGTCATCCATGTACAATACGAGGAAGACAACAGTGCTTCCACTGACCTTTTTGAAGGTACATGGCTTCTCCTCATTCTTGATGAAACCAAATAATTTGGTCACATCATTAAAATGAGTATTCCAGCTCCGAGATGCTTGCTTAAGTTCATATATGGACCTTTGCAGCTTGCATACCTTATGATCATCATCACCAGATGTGAAACCTAGCGACTATTCCATATAGATATCTTCCTCAAGATATCCATTTAAGAATGCTATTTTCATATCCATTTGCCATATTTCATAATCAAAATAGGCTGCAACAGCAAGCAATGTGCGAATGAATTTTAGCATAGCTACTAGCAAAAAGGTATCCTGATAGTCAATGCCTTCACATTGACTATAACTTTTTGCCACTAATCTAGCTTTAAATGTCTCCATATTTCCATCTACACCAATCTTTCTCTTGTAGATCCATTTACATCTGATAGATACTATACCTTTTGGTAGATCTACCATGATCCAGACTTGGTTTGAGTGCATCGAGTCAATTTCTAACTTCATTGCCTCTAACCATTTCTTGAAGTCGATATCCGATATCGCCTCGTTATAGATTTTGGGATCATCACCATGAACGCCATTACCTATGAGGAACATTTTCTCTACTTCTTCTGAAATAGTACCTAAGTACCTCTCAGGAGGATGGAAAACCCTTTTCGATCTACGAGGAGGAGGAGGTAGCGAATGGATTGGCTTAACCTGATTTGGTTCCATTTGGTCCTTAGCTCGTTGCTCTTATGAGACTTTCTCCTCGAGCTTGATCTGCTTTCCAATGCTACTATCTTGAATAAACTATTTTTCAAGAAAGTTGGCATGTCGACTCACAATCACATTGTGATCTTCTAGAATGTAGAAATAATATCCTAATGACTCTTTAGGATATCCTATAAATCGAGCTCTAAAGGACCTAAAGTCTAACTTGTCCGCTTGTTGTCTTTTGACATGAGCCGGACAATCCCAAATTCTGAGATAACCCAGACTTGGTTTCTTACCATGCCATATCTCATACGGTATGGTAGGAACGGTTTTAGAGAAAATCCTATTCAGTAAGTATATTGTAGTTAACAAATAGTATTCCCAAAGAAAATCAAGGAGGTCTGTGAAGCTCATCATGGATCGGACCATATCTAATAGGGTCTAGTTCCTCTGTTCTGAAACTCCGTTGAGTTGAGGTATTCCAGGTAGAGTCTATTGAGAGACTATGCCATTTTTCTTGAGATAGTCTAGGAATTTCTGACTAAGGTATTCACCTCCTCGATCTGACTGAAGAACCTTAATGGGTTTTTCTATTTGCTTTTCTACTTCATGTTTGAATTTTTTGAATTTTTCAAAAGCTTCAAACTTGTGTCTCATAAGATACACATATCCATACCTAGATAAATCATCGGTAAAGATTATGAAGTAGATAAAGTTGCCTCTAGTTGGCACATCAAATGGACTGCACACATCAGTATATACTAAGGCAAGAAGATCCATGGCCCTTTTCCCATTTCCTATAAAAGGGAGCTTAGTCATTTTGCCATGAAGACAAGATTCACAAATTGGATATGACTCGAAAGTCAACGGACTGAATAGCCCAATTTTCTCTAATTTGTTAATCCTATCTTCTGCTATATGACCTAGTCTTAGGTGCCATAGATACCTATCGTTTGGACTATTCCTAGGTTGTTTTAAGGTATTCACATTTTGCTCGATATTAAAAATAGATACATCAACATGTAACTAATAAAGACCGTTAATAAGGAAACCACTTGCAATTTTATTTCTTTCATAAAGAATATTACAATGGTTCTTAAAAAAACTAATTACATAGCCTTCTAATGTAAGGCAAGAAATAGAAATCAAATTCCTGCTTACTGCAGGCACATAATAACAGTCTTTTAACACTAAGTTTAAACCAGATGGTAGTCAAAGAGGGTATGTTCCCATGTCCATGGTAGCAACTCTTGCTCTATTTTTGATGCATAGGATCATTTCGCCATCCCTCAGCCTCCTGCTATCCTCAAGATCCTGCATAGAAGTGCACAAGTGAGCACTAGAACCAAAGTCAAGCATCCAACTGGATGGAGAAGAAATTGTAAGGTTAGACTCAATAACAAGCATACCTTCAGAAGGACCTGCCTCCTTCTTGTTCTTCAGGGTAGTCAGGTATGTAGGATAGTTTTGCTATCAGTGGCCGTCATTATTGCAATAGATATACTTTCCTTTGTCAGCAGCCTTCTTCTTCAGCTCTACCTTTTTTTCTTTCCTCCTTCCACCTTTTGCTTTTTTACAGACTTCTTCTTCTTTCCAAAAGACTTTCTCTTAGAAAAAGTCTATTCCATAGCAAGCACTGAGCCTTTAGAACCTTTCATGGAAAGCTCAGCAGTAACCAGTATATTCATAAGTTTGGCCAAGGAATTTTGAAGTTTATGCATATGGTAGTTCATGATGAACTGTCCATATGCATCAGTCAAAGATTGTAGAATTATGTCACTCTGCAGATCCAACTCTAACTTCACTCTGAGCTTCTCAAGCTCTTCTAAATCCTTGATCATCATCAGACAATGATCTTGGACTGACTGCCCATCATGCATCTTAGCCTTGAAAAGCCATTTAGTGTCTTGATACTTGGCTGTGCGACTCTGTTCACCAAACATCTCTTATAGGTGAGCCAATATTTGGCTAGTAGTCTTGATATCTTCATGTTGGCACTGAAGTTTATCAGATATCGAGCCCAACATGTAATATCTAACCTTATTATCTTCGTCCGTCTACTTATCTAGAGATGCTCTTTATTCAGTGGATGGACAGACTGGTAAGGTGGGAGGATCCTGGTCCAATACATGAGTCAACTTCTCAAAATCCAAAACAATTTTGAAGTTTCAGAGCCAATCTTTGAAATTTGGTCCGGACAGTCTATGGGTGTCCAGAATTCATGCTAATGGGTTGGATGCAGACATTTTCCTATAGAGAGTCAAAGTTTCTAGTTAGATATTGTAATTAAGACTTAACTAATTTATTTAGGAATTTTATATTTAAACAAATTAGTTTTTACTATTTTCTCGGATCCCTACACTTTCTCTGTAGAGATCAAAAATCTTCATGATTAATGATTTCTTGTGGGTGGTGCGGTCCCACTAACTGACTCATCACCTCACCTAACAGTTATTGGTGATGGATTAGCCAATGAGTGAACAACTCTTATTCAATGATTCTCTAATCATGATGTACCCAAACTTGATCTCTAATTCATGAATCTCACCATGCCCAGAATATTGATCCACTCCTTAGTTAAGTCAGATCCACCATTTGCATAGATTGGATTCTTAATTGAGTCTCTCATCGTATCTGAAATATTAAGCCCAATCCATCCTCCAGCCCATAGCATCCGATGCCTAATAGACATGATTACATCTTTTCGGTGCAACTGAGCCACTGTAACCAGTCGAGAACAATCAACCCCGAGAAGGCACGCACATCTACAATGGTGGAAGACCTTAGACTTAATCTTTTCTTAGGGAGATTTGATTTAGGTCTCATTAAACTAGAATTGACATAGTCATAATCATTATGACTAACCTAGTGGCATGGGTTAGCTCAAATTATTGACCACCTCAGATCAGAACTGAGCTAACAAACATGGCCAGATAAGTGAGACCAGTGGAAGGGATATGCCATTAACTCGATAAGAATAAATTCGAGTTGAGTAGCTCCCAATTAAAAATCAATCGATCGTATCTGCTAGACTTACCTTAGACACCAAATTATTAAGCCAGAACCAACCAGGTTAGCCTACAATCCAGACTCTAACCACTGATCCTAATTAGATCTTAGCTTGATCGATCACTCACGTGACTCGATCTTGATCCAGACTTAATCCTATTAGGCTGGTCAATTTAAGCACTATTGATCCCATCTAACCAACTCTTGATTCGGTTTGATCAACTGCTTAGACCTAATTGAGCTACCCAAGCTTGAACCCAATATTATGAATATGTCTTAGATCTAAAATTCTCAATTTTAGACCTAATTAATATTTTATAATCTTAATTTTTAATTAAGTTTAGGATTTATAAACAAAACATGTAAATAAAATCCTAGGATTTTAGGATCTAGGGTTTTGCAGAAAGTAAGTTTTTGATTTTTGATTAAGGACGAATGCACAGCCCCCCTACACATCATAAGAGCATCCCATCAAATGGAAGGAGAGAGCATTTAAACCCTACTTTGTTCTTATGACCGGATGGCCAAGGGGAACGTCTTAATCAGAAATATAAATCTACAAAACTAGTTAGATCTACATCATATATCTCATATATAAAATTTGATCTAACTTAATACATGTTTTGTATACATCTCATGTATCATGCATGCATATTTTTTTAGATCTAAATTATCTCATAATTATCTAAAAAATTAGATTTAAATTGATCACATCAAAATAAATTCTAATCTAGATAACTATGTAGAACTATTCTACAACTAGTCTAGACATGCAATCATCATATCTCATATGATCTAAAAATTAAATAATTTTATTTTTTATTTTTTAAATCTTATTATAATTTTTATAATCATTAAAAAATAAAAAACAAATAGATCTAAAATTATAATTTAATCAAAATAAATCATGATCATGCAAAACTATGTATAGAACTATTCTATTTTACAACTAGTCATGCATATTGTAGAACTTAGTCTATATTATTTAATTTTAATTTTTTTGATTTTAGATCTAATTACATATTATGTGACATTTAAAATCACTAATTATTAGATTAAAATAAATTAAAAATTAGATCTAAATAATTTTTATTGAACCTGGCTCTAATACTAGTTGAAGGAGAAATCCTGATTTCTCAGATCAGGTTCGTTCAGATCTGATCGGATCAAGAGAGATATTTCAAAATTTTTCTTAGATATCTATATTAGATCTAAGATATTTTAGATTTAATTTTATAGATCTAATAAATAAAAATAAAATTAAATTAAATCTAATTTAATTTATACCTTGATGTGGGTAATCTGATTACCCTTTAATGATCCTGGGATTGCCTGAGGTTCTGGATCTAGCCATGCAAGCACCTGGCCTCTACCAGTATCCACTCAAGCTGAATTTAGAGATCTTTTTCTTCTTTATTACTTCTCCAAAAATTAGATCTAGATCTAATTTGGAGGATCTTCAAAACTTCTTCTGAAGATCAGCAGTCGTCTCTGCAGCAGTGCTGCCTTCTTCCTTTCTCGTCAGCCTTTTCTTGCCTGGATCGCACCAAACTGAAGTCCAACTTCCCTTGGGCATGAGAGGAGAGAGAGGATTAGAAGATGACATGGAGGAGGAAGAGGGGCAGCCTTGGGATATTGGCTAAAAGGGACTCCATTAAAGTGGGGCGTAGATAGGGTTTATTTATAGACCTTTATGCGCCATGCAGTGCCACATCTCAGCCAATCGTGTTGCTTTGTGCAATCAGATCTAAATCTGATTGATGGAATGACATCATCTGATCCAATCAGATGAGAGCCCTATAAATTCATCCTTAGATGGTGCATAAGACTGGTCAAAGTCTATAGGTAAGGGTCACCTAAGTAGAATCCAAGAAGCAACCTGGAGTCCCATCCGCATGGGACTTCAGGCATCCCTATCCATGGGTGCACGCCATCCTAGGTGTACGCCCCCTCCTTTTCAAATTCTAGTAAGGGGACAAGCCTCTATCTACTCTCCAATAAGTGCATGACACATAGGCAGATATCCAAGGGTCAAAGGTTAAGGTTTGACCAAAGTAAAAGGATAAGAATTAGTAGGTGACAGAAAATGACAGGTGTTGTCTCAAATTTATCTCATAAATTAAGACAACCCTTTTCTAACCTGGACAAGCTTCAGTCAGACCAAGTAAAGATACCTAGATGAGTACAAACTCATTTGGCTTAGTCGAGATAACTTTTAATGATAATAAAAGGAGAACATTAGGTTCAATCGTATGCTAGCACGATTTTCTTGAACCTAATTGAATCTAATTCAAAACAATTGAATTGGATTAGTTCAATTGATAATATCCAGATCCAAACCCTTATTTGTGTGACTCAGTTAGGTTTAGTTCTGTATGGTAATGGGATATGTCATGATCTCCATCATCGACATCATCGAAACTCCGTTCGATGGATCAGAACTCTTCTGATTCAAACAACTGGAATGATCAATCATCTAAATCATTCTAATTGCTCCCAAAATCTACCAGTGATACTTAGTAGTATATGGTGGCAACCCATCAAAACTAAAAATGAACCTCTTAGTGCAGTTACTTGTGTGATTAAGTTCTTCTATCTTGAGCCTCGATTAGATTAGGGTTAAGGTGAACTTGTCAAATCCTAATTTCTATCATATGATTTAATCATTCGATTCAAGTCCGATGTGAAAACCTTAATAGAAACTCTTTCTATTATTTCACTCTCTGCCATGGCCATGGGCTTATGGACTTGATTCTTATGATCATCATAGGGCTGCTCCTTATCCACCGAGGTAGATAGATTTTCTCTTGGTGCAATCCAATTCCTACAATGAATATGCTATAGCCAATATACACCTCAGGATTCCGAATGGCTAGGAGATCGAGTCATGGTGTAGTCAAACTATAACATCTTCAAGGTGAACTATCGATGCACCTCAGATCAAAGAATCAGATACACCACTACAGCTTTGACTCAGTCATCGATGAGAAGGTAGACTTCCTTATGACTGCTCGAGGTGGTCACGCTTAGTGCCCTCGTTCTCTAACGAGTATCTGTACTCTCATTCTAGTATTTTTACACCGTAGACTCAAGACTCATCTACTATAAAGAAGCAATTGTACACTAACCTTCCGGATCAATCACCATTCTCATGACGATCCTACGGTCAGGAGCATTTTATGAGTTAATAAATAAAAACTCATGTCTTAAATTTTCAACTCTTGAAAATATGAATTATCATTATCATTAACTCAAAGGATGTATCATAGACACTAAATACACATTTGTGATAGAAAATAACCCATTTTATTATTTATAGTCAAAATTATAATTTTGCCCCTAGAAGTGTATTATAAGTGTCAGTCAATTCTGGCTTTTAGGGCACACATATCTAACATCTTATCTACTTGTCAAGAGATGATTCTCATCGTAAGAGTTATGCATGTAATCCTTTAACTTAAGACTGCCATAGAACCTTGTATGCATAAATCCATATTTTGGTTCATACTCATTTATGACTTAATTATGTGCGAGGTGTTCTCGATATGGTGGATTGCATATAGAGGTTATGAGTAGGTCAACATGAAAATGATCACTCCTAGTAAGAGAAGATCGCATCCTACTTATTTCAATCGAATGATGATTTAGAAAGACTTTGATCAAAGCATTATGAATATTTAAAATAATTTTTAATATTTCATTACTTGAATCATCATTATAAGATTGAGAAAAATATAAATATGATATTGAATTTGACATGATTCCATATCTAGAGTCATATTCGGGATGCAGGATGATCGTAGGATCGAATTGCATGATAACTTTTCACTGAAGGATATTTTGGTATTTTTACTAAATTTTCATATCTTCTAGGTAGACATAATACATTGCTAGACATCAATGTTATCTTATAGGTTTGATCGAATTAAAGAATTTAATTTGATCATCAATTAGAAAGGGTTCTAATTATTTAAATCAGTTTAGCTCGATTTAACTTAAATCGGTTTGGTTGAGTTCTAATCAAATTAGGTCAAATCGCACCTGAACCCATTAATAGCTAGATGTGGAACCCAATGGATCACACACAAAGAGAATTGATCAAGGATCTAATTGGATTAGATCATATTTATAAGTTGAACATGCTAGCACATATTGCAAACCATAGCACCTGCATTCAAATCGGATTCAAATTTGGTTTCAGTTTGGGCTAATTAAATCCAATTTAATCCAAATCAGATTTGATTCCTAATTAGGTTAACCCTTGACTATTTGGACTAAGTATGGACACCATATTTCTAGACTCCATGTGCCAAAGAATTTCTCTCTTAGCGCATGGAGGTTTATTCATAGTGCTAAGGTGTCTTGGTGCAAGAAGGAAGTTGGGGCCACATTCCTTCATTCTTATCCACTTATTTTTATATAAAATTTTATTTATGAAGATTTTAGATGAGAGGAGGCATAGAAGAGTCCTTTTGCTTGTGAATCTCCTTGATTGTTATCTAAAAATTGGATAAGGCATGCAACCTAGCCGCCCATTCTAGATTGGTGCCACTTGGACCAAGAGTCCAAGTGGTTTGTAACTCCTTCCTTTCCCAAGCCATATATGAATTAGGCACCCCCAATATGAGCCATTGGATGGCCATTTAATATGATCTTTACCTTATATTATTAGCACCAAAAGATGAACTTACACAATACTTTAGAAAACTTACGTAGAATTTTATTCTAAAGAGTCCTTTTGCACGAAGCATCTCTTGGAATTAATTCTACATACTTCCATGTGTCCTGAGATTATGATGGGGTGTGAGATAATATCAGAGGGCATGAGAAATCATATGAGGAAGGGCATGAGAAATTTAGGTGGCACCCCTACGCAATCTATAAATAGGGGGCGCACCAGGCTTCCAAGGTATTCAATCCCATTCCTTCTTTCTTACAAACCTCTCCACTTTGTCCAATTTTCTTATTCCTTTCCTTGTTAAGACAAGGTCCAATTAAGGACAAGGAGTCTTCTTTAGGACAAGGGTCTAGAAAAAAAGATAAGAAAGATAAGGAGAAAACAAAGTAAGGAGAAGGAAAGGCTAGGAGGAAGGAAGCAAGGCTAGGAGAAAGGAAGTAAGGCTAGAGGAGGTTCTACCCGATTAAATTCTTACAATAAGAATTTAATTCAAGAAATCAATTTAAGAAGGTGCTAGAGGCTTGATCAAGTCTTTATGTGGATCAACGTTGGAGGATGAACACGTGGGTACCTGGTGGAATCCTTGCCGAACCTTTGTCAGAATTCATATTCAAATCATTTCATCCTAAATTAAATATGATAATGATATCCGATTGAGATGAGATTTTGATAGTATATTATAAATATCATCAAGATCATCATTATAAGTTTTCAATTTAAAAATAATGTAACGATATTGTAACGATATTGTAACGATACTCTAATGATAATTATTTAAATAATGAATGATGAAGATGAGCTATAAATTTAAAAAATATACTGATAAATTATTTATAAAAATAAAAAATAATAAAAAAATAAAATATTTGTTGATGTTACTATAGCATAGGCAATAAGTCTAATTACCTATGCAGGCAATAAACATAGATAATTTGGCTTATTGCCTATGCTTATTCAACATCGATAAATTATTTATAAAAATAAAAATATTTATTAAAAAATATTTATCAATGTAAATTTAGCATAGGTAATAAGTCTAACTACCTATGCTAGACCTAAACATAGGTAATTTAGGTTATTTCCTATGCTTACTTAACGTCGATAAGTTAAAAAAATTAATAAAAAAATAAAATATTTTCCAACATTATTGTAGCATAGGCAATAAGTCTAATTACCTATGTAAAAGATAAACATAGGTAATTTATCTTACTGCCTATGCTTATTTAATGTTGATAAATTATTTATAAAAATAAAAAAAATATAAAAAATAAAAATATTTACCTATGCAAATTTAACATAGGAAATAAGTCTAATTGCCTAGGCAAATAATAAGTGTAGAAAATTATTCTTATTACCTACACAAAATTAGCATCAATAAAAATTTATCAAAAATTAAAAAATTAAGTCCACCCATTATCGATGCTTTGGTTTAAATGCCGACATAATCGTTACGTCGATAATTATATTTTTTGATGTTTAATCTTTAGCATAGTTAATTATACCAAATTTATCGACGTTTAATAGTTTGCATAGCTAATTATTCTCTTTACTTATGCAAAATTTTGCATAAGTAAATTTTGTGTCGGTAAAGCCCCTACTTCTTGTAGTGCAATCACAAAGCTATTAATATTTTAAAAGTCAGGATTATATTAAGAATTGCATAAGATGCAATTGGAAAGAGTTTCCTATCTTTGAACTCGTAAAAGATTTATTGTATAACCACAAGATCTTTTATAAGAAATTAGGATCTTAATCCCACTAAGAAAATCAATTAGGATTTCTCGATCATCATAGAAGAGGGCTATAATGTTTGATAAAATAGTGGAAGACACCACTAAATTAAAATCTTAATTTAATTATGTATGTCATCATGAGTTGTTTGCTTATATAATATTCTTTATCATGCAGATTAAATTCTATATGACTTCTTCACTTTTACTATATGGTATACTGGATTCAAATAAATTGATCGATCTCAATTATGTGGACTAATTGAGGAATCTAAAGATTATGCTCAATAAAAAAAAAAACTCTCCTATATTCTTGATACCCCTAATCTTGAGCCATTAGGAAAAGATGTCATAGGAGAAGAAAAATTCATATATAAGATGTAGCAAAATGATTCACTTACTGTCAAATATATCATATTGATCTCAATGAGTAATAAGTTATAGAGGCAGCATGATGGCATGGATACTCAGTCCATACTCTTAATCTAAAAAAGCTTTATAGAGAGCAGAGTAGGATTGCTATATATGAGATATCTAAGTAGTTATTCCATGCTAGGATGGTAGAAAGATCATCCATGCAAGACCATGTTTTGATGGTAATTGACCTGATCACTTGATTAGGTCAATTAGATTTTATAATAGATGGAGAGTTAAGTCAGAATTTGATCCTGCAATCACTTTCGAAATCATTTTGAACATATCCCATCCGATGCTGAACCTTCAATAGATGTGCCCTAGAAGCCAGAATTGGCTGACACTTGTAATACACTTCTAGGGGCAAAATTATAATTTTGACTATAATCAATAAATGGGTTATTTTCTATCACATATGTGTATTTAGTGTCTGTGATACATCCTTTGAGTTAATGGTAATGATAATTCATATTTTCAAGAGTTGAAAATTTAAGACATGAATAATCATTATTAACTCATAAATTGCTCCCGACCATAGGATCATCACGAGGATGGTGATTGATCCGGAAGGTTGGTGTACAATCGCTTCTCTTTAGTAGATGAGTCTTGAGTCTACGGTGTGGAGACACCGGAGCGAGAGTACAGGTACTCGTTAGAGAACGAGGGCACTGAGCGTGACCACCTCGAGTAGTCATTAGGGAGTCTACCTTCTCGTCAATGACTGACTCGATGCTGCAGTAGTGTGTCTGGTTCTTTGACCTGAGATGCATCGGCAGTTCACCTTGAGGGTGTTATAGTTTGACTACACCATTACTCGGTCTCCTAGCCATATGGAACCCTGAGGTGTATGTTGGCTATGACATGTTCATTGTAGGAACTGGATTGCATCAAGATGGAATCTATCTACCTCGGTGGTAGAGGAGCAGCCCTATGATGATCATGAGAATCAAGTCCAGAAATCCATGGCCATGGTAGAGTGAAATAATAGAAAGAGTTTCTATTTAGATTTTCACATTGGACTCGAATCGAATGATTACATCATATGACAGAGACTAGGGTTTGACGAGTTCACCTTAACCCTAATCTGATCGGGGCTCAAGATAGAAGAACTGAATCACACAGGTAGCTGCACCAAGAGGTTCGCATTCAGCTCTGATGGGTTGCCACCATATACTGCTAGGTGTCACTGGTGGATTTTGGGAGCAATTAGAATGATTTAGATGATCGATCATTCTAGCTGTTCGAATCAGAAGAGTTCTGATCCATCGAAAGGAGTTTCGATGATGTCGATGATAGAGATCATGACATATCCCATTACCATACAGAACTGAACCTAACTGGGTCACACAAACAAGGGTTTGAATCTGGTGATCATCAATTGAACTGATCTAGTTCAATTGATCTGAATGAGATTCAATTAGGTTCAAGGAAATCGTGCTAGCACTCGATTGAACCTAACGTTCTTCTTTTGCTATCATAAATAAGTTGTCCTGTCTGAGCCAAAGGAGTTTGTGCTCAATCAGAGGCCTTCATATGGTCTGACTGGAGGTTGTCCAAGTCAGAAAAGGTTGTCTTATTTGTAAGACATTACCTGCCATTTTTGGTCACCTGCCATTTCTTGTTCTTTGACTTTGGTCAAAAGTCTACCTTTGACTGGTCAAACGTTGACCATTGACACTTTGACTTTTGACCACATGTCATGCACCTATTGGAGAGCTGGTGGGGGCCTGTCCCCCTGCCAGAACCTGGCAAGGAGGAAGGGCGCACGCCAAGGGTGGCGTGAGCCCAAGTTGGAGGCGCCTAGGAGTCCTTGTTGGACAAGGACTCCACCTCCTTTTTGGATTCCAATTAGAGTTCTTCCTAAGAACCAACTTTGACTGGTCTTAGGCACCCTCTAAGGAGGAATCCAGGGGACTCTCTATTCCCACCAATCAGATTTAGATCTGATTTCACAAAGGGTTGTGATTGGTTGGGAAGAAGAGGAGTTGGATCACAGTCAGTCTATAAATAAGACCCTGCGCCCAACTCAAATAATGAATTGAATTGAGATCAAAGTTCCCACATGCCCCAAGGCTGCCTCTCCCCTCCTTCCTCCATGCCAAAGTCCATCTTCTCCCCTTGCTCTCCACGTCCAAAAGGAGTTTTGGACCTTGGTTGGTGCGATTCCAGATCAAAGAAAGGCGATCAAAAGCAAGAAGGCTGCGCTGCTGCAAAGGACGACTGCAGATCTTCAAAAGGAGTTTTGAAGATCCTCCAGATCAGATCCAGATCTGAATTTTTGGAGGTGTGATAGAGAAGAAGAGGATCTCCAGATCCAACCCGAGTGGATACCGGTAGAGGCCAGGCGCTTGCGTGGCTAAGATCCAGAACCTTCCGCTGCAAACAGGATCATCAACAGGGTAATAGGATTACCCAAATCAGGTAAATTAAATTTGATTTAATTTATCTTTTAATTTTATTTTATTATTAAAATAATAAGAATCAGATCTGAAACATATCAAGATCTGATTGGGATCAAGAGAAAAATTTTTGAAATATATCTCTTGATCTGATCAGATCTGAACGAACCTGGACCGGGAAATCAGGATTTCCCTTCAACTGGTATCAGAGCCATGGTTCTAAAATTATTTAGATCTGATTTTAAATTTATTTTAATTAAAAAATAAGTGATTTCAGATGTCACATGAGATGTGATCAGATCTGAAATCAGAAAAAATTAAAATTAAATAATTTGGATCTAAGATTAGAAGATATGCATGACTAGTTCTAGAATAGAATAGTTCTATAGAATAGTCTTGCATGTTTTTGATTTAATCTGATTAAATCATATTTTAGATCTTTTTATTTACTATTTTTTGATATTATAAGTGTTATAATAACATCTAAAAAATAGCAAATAAAAATTATTTAATTTTTGAATATCATATGAGATATGATTGATGCATGTCTAGACTAGTTGTAGAATAGTTCTACATAATTGTCTAGATTAGAATTTATTTTGATTAGATCAATTTAAATCTAATTTTTTAGATTATTATGAGATAATTTAGATCTGAAAATATGCATGATTTGATACATGAGATGTATGCAAAATATGCCATGATTAGATCTACTTTATATATGAGATATATGATATAGATCTGATATTGTTTTGTAGTATTGAATGTTCCTGATTAAGGCGTTCCTCTTGGCCGTCCGGTCATAAGAACGAAGAAGGGTTTAAAGGCCCTCTCTTCCCATTCGATGGGGTGTTCTTATGATGTGTAGGGGTGCTGCGTGTTCGTCCTTAATCAGAAACCCAAAACTTACTTTCTGCAAAACCCTAGATCCTGAAACCCTAGGATTTATTGTGCATATTTTGTTTATGAACCCTACTTAATTAAGAATTAAGTTTATGGAATATTAATTAGGTCTAAAATTGAGAATTTCAGATCTAAGACATATTCATAATACTGGGTTCGGGCTTGGGTAGCTCAATTAGGTCTAAGCGGTTGATCAAACCGAATCAAGAGTTGGTTAGATGGGATCAACAATGCTTAAATTGACCAGCCTAATAGGATTAAGTCTGGGTCAAGATCGAGTCACGATCAAGCAAGACCTAATTAGGCTCAGAGGTTAGAGTCTGGATTGTAGGCTAACCCAATTGGTTCTGGCTCAACAATTTGGTGTCTAAGGTAAGTTTGGCACAGACGACCGACTGGTTTTTAATTGGAAGCTACTCGACCTGAATGCGTTCTTGTACGAGTTAATGGCATATTCCTTCCACCGGTCTCACTTACCTGGCCATATCTGTTGACACAGTTCTGATCTGAGGTGGTCAATAATCCGAGCTAACCCATGCCACTAGGTTAGTCATAATTGTTATGACTAAGCCAAGTCTAGTTTAATGAGACCTGAATCAATTCTCCCTAAGAAAAGATTAAGTCTGAGGTCTTCCACCATTGTAGATGTGCGGGCCCTTCCCGGGGTTGATTGTTCTCGGCTGGATACAGTGGCTCAGTTGCACCGGGAAGATGCAACCATGTCTATTAGGCATTGGATGCTATGGGCTGGAGGATGAGTTGGGCTCAATATTTCGGATACGGTGAGAGACTCAATTAGGAACCCAGTCTATGCAAATGGTGGGTCTGACTTAACTAAGGAGTGGATCAATATTCCAGATACGGTGAGATTCATGAATTAGAGACCAAGTTTGGGTGCACCATGATTAGAGAATCATTGAACAAGAGTTGTTCACTCATTGGCTAACCCATCACCAATAACTGTTAGGTGAGGTGATGAGTCAGTTGGTGAGACCGCACCACCCACTAGAAATCATTAATCGTGGAGATTTTCGCATCTCTACAGAGGGAGTGTAGGGATCCGAGAAAATAGTGGGAGCTAATTTGTTTAAAAATAAAATCCCTAAACAAATTGGTCAAGTCAAAATTACAGTATCTAACTAGAATCTTTGACTCTCTACAGGAAAATGTCTGCGTCCAACCCATTGGCACGTATCCTGGACACACATAGACTGACTGGACCCAATTATAAAGATTGGCTCAGGAACTACAAAATTATTTTGGGTTCCGAGAAGTTAACCCATGTTTTGGACCAGGACCCTCCCACCTTACCAGCCCGTCCATCTGTTGAACAGAGAGCGTCTCTGGAAAAATGGATTGACGAAGATAATAAGGCCAGATATTACATGTTGGGCTCGATGTCTGATGAGCTCCAGCGCCAACATGAAGGATATCGGGACTGCTCGCCAAATGTTGGCTCACCTGCAGGAGATGTTTGGTGAACAGAGTCGCGCAGCCAAATATCAAGTCACAAAATGACTTTTTAAGGCTAAGATGCGTGATGGGCAGTCAGTCCAAGATCACTGTCTGACAATGATCAAGGACATGGAAGAGCTTGAGAAGCTCGGTGTGAAGTTAGGACTTGGACCTGCAGAACGATATTATTCTGCAATCCTTGACTGATGCATATGGGCAATTCATCATGAATTACCACATGCATAAACTTCAAAATTCCTTGGCCGAGTTAATGAATATGCTGGTTACCGCTGAGCTTTCTATGAAAGGTTCTAAAGGCTCAGTTCTTGCTATGGAACGGACTTCTTCCAAAAGAAAGTCTTATGGAAAGAAAAAGAAGTCTGTGAAAAAGCAAAAGGTGGAAGGATCAAAGAAGAAGAAGGCAGAACCGAAGAAAAAGGCCGATGTCAAAGGAAAGTGTTTCCATTGCAACAGCGACGGCCATTGGAAGCGGAACTGCCCTACTTACCTGGCCACCCTGAAGAACAAGAAGGAAGGTCCTTCTGGAGGTATGCTCGTTATTGAGTCTAACCTTACGGTTTCTTCTGCATCCAGTTGGGTGCTTGACTCTGGTTCTAGTGCTCATCTGTGCACTTCTATGCAGGGTCTTGAGGATAGCAGGAGGCTGAGGGATGGAGACATGATCCTACGCATCGGTAATGGAGCAAGAGTTGCTGCAGTAGCCGTGGGAACATACCCTCTTCGATTACCATCTGGTTTAGACTTAGTTTTACAAGACTGTTATTTTGTGCCTGCAGCTAGCAGGAATTTGATTTCTGTTTCATGCTTAGCACAAGAAGGTTATGTGATCACCTTCTTTAAGGACCATTGTAACATTCTTTATGAAAGAAATAAAATTGCAAATGGTTTCCTTATTAATGGTCTTTATCAGCTACATATTGATGTACCTGTTCTAACTATCGAGCAAAACGTGAATGCCAAACGACCTAGGGATAGTCCAAACGACAGATATCTATGGCACCTGAGATTAGGTCATATAGCAGAAGATAGGATCAACAAATTGGAGAAAAATGGGCTATTGAGTCCATTGACTTCCGAGTCATATCCAACTTGTGAATCCTGTCTTCAAGGCAAAATGACTAAACTCCCTTTTGTTGGACATGGGGAGAGGGCCACAGATCTCCTTGCCCTAGTACATACTGATGTGTGCGGCCCATTTGATGTGCCGGCTAGAGGCAATTTTGTCTACTTCATTACCTTTACCGATGATCTGTCTAGGTATGGGTATGTGTATCTTATGAGACACAAGTCTGAAGCTTTTGAAAAGTTCAAAGAATTCAGACATGAAGTAGAAAAACAAACTGGAAAAACCCATTAAGGTTCTTCGATCAGATCGAGGAGGTGAATACCTTAGCCGGGAATTCCTAGACTATCTCAAGGAAAATGGCATAGTCTCTCAATGGACTCCACCAGGAACACCTCAACTCAACGGGGTTTCAGAATGGAGAAATCGGACTCTATTGGATATGGTTCGATCCATGATGAGCTTCACAGACCTCCCTGATTTTCTTTGGGGACACTCATTGTTAACTTCAATCTTATCTACTGAATAGGGTTCCCTCTAAAACCGTTCCTACCACACCGTATGAGATATGGCACGGTAAGAAACCAAGTCTGAGTCATCTCAGAATTTGGGGTTGTCCGGCTCATGTCAAAAGACAACAAGCGGACAAGTTAGAGTTTAGGTCCTTTAGAGCTCGATTCATAGGATATCCTAAAGAGTCATTAGGATACTATTTCTACATTCCAGAAGACCACAATGTGATTGTGAGTCGACATGCCATCTTTCTTGAAAAATAGTTTATTCAAGATAGCGGCATTGGAAAGCAGATCAAGCTTGATGAGAAAGTCTCACAAGCAGAACGAGCTAAGGACCAAGTGGAACCAAATCAGGTTGAGCCAATAAGAACACTACCTCCTCCACCTCGTAGATCGGAAAGAGTTTTCCCGTCCCCCTGAAAGATACTTAGGTATTATTTCAGAGGATGTAGAGGAAATGTTCCTCGTAGGTAATGGTGCTCATGGTGATGATCCCAAAACCTACAACGAGGCGATATCAGATATCGACTCCGAGAAATGGCTAGAGGCAATGCAGTCAGAAATTGACTCGATGCACTCAAACCAAGTCTGGACCTTGGTAGATCCACCAGAAGGTATAGTACCTATTGGGTGTAAATGGATCTTCAAGAGAAAGATTGGTGCAGATGGGAATGTGGAGACATTCAAGGCTAGACTAGGTGGCAAAAGGTTATAGTCAACGCGAAGGCATTGACTATCAGGATACCTTTTCCCCAGTAGGCTATGCTAAAATCCATCCGCACATTGCTTGCTGTTGCAGCCTATTTCGATTATGAAATATGGCAAATGGACGTGAAAACGGCATTCCTTAAATGGATATCTTGAGGAAGATATCTATATGGAACAGCCGCTAGGTTTCACATCCAGTGATACTGATCACAAGGTTTGCAAGCTGCAAAGGTCCATATATGGACTTAAGCAAGCATCTCGGAGCTGGAACACTCGTTTCAATGATGTGATCAAAAAGTTTGGTTTCATCAAAAATGAAGAGGAACCATGTGTTTTCAAAAGGGTCAGTGGGAGCGCTGTTGTCTTCCTCGTATTGTACGTGGATGACATCCTCCTTATTGGGAATGATATTCCCATGTTGACATCAGTCAAGATGTGGTTGTCCAAGGAATTCTCCATGAAAGACCTAGGTGAAGCATCCTTTATTCTAGGAATTAAGGTCTATAGGGATAGACCGAATAGGATGCTAGGACTTTCACAGAAGATGTACATAGAGAAAGTACTAAAGAGGTTTAGTATGGAAAACTCTAAGAGGGGATTAATACCCTTCAGACATGGTATTCATCTTTCCAAGAAGATGTGCCCCAGCACACCTGAGGAAATAGAACGCATGAGCAAGATCCCTTATGCTTCTGCAATAGGGAGCCTCATGTATGCCATGCTATGTACACGACCTGATATAGCCCATGCTGTGAGTGTCACAAGCAGATATCAGTCAAATCCAGGTGAAGAACACTGGACTTCTGTGAAATGTATCCTTAAGTACTTGAGAAGAACTAAGGATATGATGTTGGTCTTTGGTAATGGAGAACTCCAAGTCCAGGGATACACAGACTCGGACTTTCATGTCCGATATAGATGATCGAAAGTCGACATCTGGAAGTCTGTTTGTGTGCAATGGTGGAGCTGTCAGCTGGAAGAGTTCCAAGCAAACGTGATAGCAGATTCCACCATGGAAGCAGAATATATCGCTGCATCAGAGGCTGCAAAGGAAGCATTCTGGTACAAGAAGTTTGCTGCAGAAATTGGAGTAATGCCATCAGATGCCATTCCTCTATACTGCGACAACAATGGCGCCATAGCCCTTGCTAAGGAGCCGAGGTCTCACCAGAAATCCAAGCACATTGAGCGGCGATACCACCTCATCCGCGATTACCTCGAGAAGGGTTACGTCGAGGTCAAGAGAGTCAACTCCGCAGATAATGTGGCAGACCCACTTACAAAGCCGTTGGGCCAGCAGAAGATCGAAGCCCACCTTGAGAAGATGGGACTTAGACTTGTAGCCAATTGGCTTTAGGACAAGTGGGAGATTGTTAGATATATGTGCCCTAGAAGCCAGAATTGGCTGACACTTGTAATACACTTCTAGGGGCAAAATTATAATTTTGACTAAAATCAATAAATGGGTTATTTTCTATCACATATGTGTATTTAGTGTCTGTGATACATCCTTTGAGTTAATGGTAATGATAATTCATATTTTCAAGAGTTGAAAATTTAAGACATGAATAATCATTATTAACTCATAAATTGCTCCCGACCATAGGATCATCACGAGGATGGTGATTGATCCGGAAGGTTGGTGTACAATCGCTTCTCTTTAGTAGATGAGTCTTGAGTCTACGGTGTGGAGACACCGGAGCGAGAGTACAGGTACTCGTTAGAGAACGAGGGCACTGAGCGTGACCACCTCGAGTAGTCATTAGGGAGTCTACCTTCTCGTCAATGACTGACTCGATGCTGCAGTAGTGTGTCTGGTTCTTTGACCTGAGATGCATCGGCAGTTCACCTTGAGGGTGTTATAGTTTGACTACACCATTACTCGGTCTCCTAGCCATATGGAACCCTGAGGTGTATGTTGGCTATAGCATGTTCATTGTAGGAACTGGATTGCATCAAGATGGAATCTATCTACCTCGGTGGTAGAGGAGCAGCCCTATGATGATCATGAGAATCAAGTCCAGAAATCCATGGCCATGGTAGAGTGAAATAATAGAAAGAGTTTCTATTTAGATTTTCACATTGGACTCGAATCGAATGATTACATCATATGACAGAGACTAGGGTTTGACGAGTTCACCTTAACCCTAATCTGATCGGGGCTCAAGATAGAAGAACTTAATCACACAGGTAGCTGCACCAAGAGGTTCGCATTCAGCTCTGATGGGTTGCCACCATATACTGCTAGGTGTCACTGGTGGATTTTGGGAGCAATTAGAATGATTTAGATGATCGATCATTCTAGCTGTTCGAATCAGAAGAGTTCTGATCCATCGAAAGGAGTTTCGATGATGTCGATGATAGAGATCATGACATATCCCATTACCATACAGAACTGAACCTAACTGGGTCACACAAACAAGGGTTTGAATCTGGTGATCATCAATTGAACTGATCTAGTTCAATTGATCTGAATGAGATTCAATTAGGTTCAAGGAAATCGTGCTAGCACTCGATTGAACCTAACGTTCTTCTTTTGCTATCATAAATAAGTTGTCCTGTCTGAGCCAAAGGAGTTTGTGCTCAATCAGAGGCCTTCATATGGTCTGACTGGAGGTTGTCCAAGTCAGAAAAGGTTGTCTTATTTGTAAGACATTACCTGCCATTTTTGGTCACCTGCCATTTCTTGTTCTTTGACTTTGGTCAAAAGTCTACCTTTGACTGGTCAAACGTTGACCATTGACACTTTGACTTTTGACCACATGTCATGCACCTATTGGAGAGCTGGTGGGGGCCTGTCCCCCTGCCAGAACCTGGCAAGGAGAAGGGCGCACGCCACCCTAGGGTGGCGTGAGCCCAAGTTGGAGGCGCCTAGGAGTCCTTGTTGGACAAGGACTCCATCCTCCTTTTTGGATTCCAATTAGAGTTCTTCTAAGAACCAACTTTGACTGGTCTTAGGCGCCCTCTAAGGAGGAATCCAGGGGACTCTATTCCCACCAATCAGATTTAGATCTGATTTCACAAAGGGTTGTGATTGGTTGGGAAGGAAGAGGAGTTGGATCACAGCTTAGTCTATAAATAAGACCCTGCGCCCAACTCAATTAAATGAATTGAATTGAGATCAAAGTTCCCCATGCCCCAAGGCTGCCTCTCCCCTCCTTCCTCCATGCCAAACCTCTTCTCCCCTTGCTCTCCACGTCCAAAAGGAGTTTTGGACCTTGGTTGGTGCGATTCAGATCAAAGAAAGGCGATCAAAAGCAAGAAGGCTGCGCTGCTGCAAAGGACGACTGCTGATCTTCAAAAGAGTTTTGAAGATCCTCCAGATCAGATCCAGATCTGATTTTTGGAGGTGTGATAGAGAAGAAGAGGATCTCCAGATCCAACCCGAGTGGATACCGGTAGAGGCCAGGCGCTTGCGTGGCTAAGATCCAGAACCTTCCGCTGCAAACAGGATCATCAACAGGGTAATAGGATTACCCAAATCAGGTAAATTAAATTTGATTTAATTTATCTTTTATTTTATTTTATTATTAAAATAATAAGAATCAGATCTGAAACATATCAAGATCTGATTGGGATCAAGAGAAAAATTTTTGAAATATATCTCTTGATCTGATCAGATTTGAACGAACCTGGTTCATCAATTTCTCAAAAATTAGATCGGAGGTTGGGAAATTTAGATGGTAGTTTTATAAAAAAAACTAATAACTCATCAGGCACCTCCTCAAGCAAGACTCTTGAAAATTTTATTATAATCTCATAAGATTATAGTTGGATAGTTTTTTCGGGCTCACTATCCCAAAATCTAGTTGGTTTTTCCTTAGGTTCACCAACCACAACCCTTATAACAATCAGACAAACCAATTCGAACCAGCAAATGATGGGAAAAGCTCCAAAACCCAAGTTTCAGCCCCTGCTAAAATCAAGTACATGGAAACTAATAATGAAAATTTACAACACATAATGATCCTTTAAATGAGCTGAATCATTGTTGTTACAGTTCGTTGAATGCTTGAAATTAATGCACTTCAAATCTTAAGGAAATTTGAATGAAAAGGATTTACTCATGGAAAACTAGGCGTTTGTTTTTTTCTCTCATTTTTCTTGGATAATCCAAAAGTACATCCTCAAGCTTTTATATCTGGAGCTTTTCCTCTCATCTGGATATGATTGGATTGCAAAAAAAGTAAAATCTGACCATTGGAGAGCAGTAGATAGCCATTGAAAGTGAGAAAATCCGATCTAGAACGTTCCATCATAAAGTTATCACCGTATCTCGAGATATCTTAGTTTGTCTAGAGATATCTCGCCAGATTTTGAGGCCTCTCAATTTGACTAGGAGACCTCTCACCTTTAGTCACTCAAAAAATAGCTTTTTGAAAAAATTGTATTGCCTGAGATCGAGAGCTCTTGGTTTTGAACGAGATGTCTCGCCAGAACCGTAATACCTCTCGAGAATTCTATGAGACCTCTCACTCTCAGAGCATAGAAATTATGTTTTTGTCTTCTGAGATCTCTCAAAACTATGCCAGAAGCAAATTTGGGCATGCCAGACATCACGAGAGCTCTCGAAAAAATTTTGAGACCTCTCAAAAATTGCTCGAAGGCTATTTTTAGAAAATATTTGCTACCAATTAAGAGAATTTAATTTTTATTTGAATTGAACTTCGTGTCATCCTTGTTTTGGTCATAGAGCTCTCTTTTCTCTGATATTTAAATATTTGAAATAAAATATATTAGTAATTATTTACTTTAATATTTGGTCATCATCAAAATCACTTAGGGGGTCAACAATCTCCTCCTTTTGGATGATGACAAAATATCAAGCAATTCATAAAAAGATGGTAAGCAATATGTATATCTTGTATTAATGAATGAAAGAATATGACAAAGTCAATTTTAAGAGTGCTCAAATTCCCTAATGATATACTCAATTTATCAACAATCCTTTTTTGCTTTGTATGGGATATATTAATGCTCCCCCTTAATGTATGCTCTTTTGATTTGTATGGGATTAAAGCTTTGTATGGGATATATTAATGCTTCCCCTTAATGTATGCTCTTTTGATTTGTATGAGATTAAATATTATTTTAATGTTTATACATTTTTTTCCCTCTTTTTGTCAGCATCAAAATCACAATTAAGATAATTAGACATTGTAGCAAAGAAGTCAAGAGTATAATTGAAAAAGTTTGATTCCATTGCATAAGACTGAAATTACAATGACAAAGTTATATATTGGTTTACAAAAAATAGATCTATACCAATATACCCAAAAGTACACTAAGCAACAAAACAACAAAAAATAGAAAGCACTAGACCTATTCCTCATCAAAGAGGAATTCTATGATTGGTTTAGAGAATGATCTAGGTCTAGAGGATGATAAGTGAGATGCAGGTCGAGGAGATGGTGAGGGTTGAGAAGTGGATAGAGTCCGAGATCCAAGGCTACCAATCCGATCCATAATCTGCTGCAATGAAGAGATAAGGACTTCAATTGTGGCACAGTGGATGGTGATGTTTTTCTCTAGTCTCTGTACAATTCTGGCAGTCTCGAATAATAGAAGTTCAATCTAAGTTGACAAACTATGTTGTTCCTTCTCTAAAATTTCAATCCTTTGAGATAATCCACTAAGTTGTTGGCTAAGCATTTTAGTTTGACCTTCAGATGATATTCTTTGTTTTTCAATGCTCACCAACAGCTGATGTTTTACAATGGAGAGGATGTCAATAAACCTTTCAGATATTTTTTGAACTACTTCCCCTACCATCCTTTCAATTAAACTTTCTTGATCAAAAGCAGAGGAGGGTGCTGGAACATGACTAGGAGGCCCTTGTGGAGTATGCAGAGACCCTGGTGTAGTGAATGAAGGTCCAACAGTTGAGGGTGATGGTGGAGGAGGTGGAGATCTATGCTCCTCAAGCTCATTTCTAGTAGCAACTTGTTCATCTGCCCTTACCCACCTATCATCCTTTTTCATAAATTTCATTTTGTTCAAAGTTTCCTCATTTACATAGTCGATATGTGTCAACTTCTTGAAGTCTTCACCTTCTAGATTAATGTAAAAATCTTTAAAAATCAGAGTGAAAATTATCCTATAGGGCAGACAAGCTTTGCTTTTATTGGCTGTGTCCTTTAATTGTTGAAGCATTAGAGATGGAAAGTTCATGGGTGTTCCGGTTACCATGTAGAACATAACAGCCAGTTCTTTCTTCTCAACCCAGTCATGTCTTCCTACCTTTGGAAAAATTATATGACTTATAATGCAATGTAATAATCTTATTTCCACTGAGAGATGATGTGAGACTAATTGTTGATTTTCATGTACATTTTTTCTTTCTGAAATATACTTTAAAGCTTCAGTTTTATTCGTTAAATTCAGATAACAATCTCCAGACCTAGGTACTTATAAGAGTTGCCTAATCTTCCTTTCGTCCAAAGAAATATGTACTCTTTTAAAAATAAATTCTATCCTTGATGCTTGCTCAAAGCTAATGTTCTCAAAGAACTCTTTAATTAGGTTCGGATAGATATTTACCTTAAGAGTACATAGCTTCTCCCAACCTTGCTGCCTGATCCATGACCAAATACAGAACTGTTCCCCATCTAGGTATCCAATATTGACACTTTGACCTATTGGAACTGTCCTTGTGGCGACGAAGAGTCGAGCATGAGAAGAAGAGGTGGATGAAGATGCTTGGCCCATGTTCCGCTGTCGCTTTGCCCTAGCTTCAGTCGAAGAAATGACGGATGGTCTTTAGGCGGCAAGGGTTCTCTTCTTTGGAGCCATTGGAGTCAGATTTGGATGAAATGAGTAGAGTGTTTCAAGGAGTTTGGAAGAGTGGATAGGAGTTTGGAAGAGTTTTGGAGGAGAGGTCTTAAAAAAATGAAAGGAACAAATGAGAGAGGGGACATCTCGGAAGTTCGATTAAAAAAGGGCCCGTGAAACTTGAGAGCTCTTGTCCTAAAGATGAGACATCTTGAAATATCGAGAGCTCTCACATTTAAAGTGAGAGGTCTCAGAATATCATTGAGAGGTCTTGTGTATAAACCGAGACTTCTCGAGCACAGGAGGAAAAATTAGAAAAAGAAAGGAAATTTTGAGCCAATTTTTCTTGATTTTTCAAGATTTAATTGGGGATGTTTAGGATGTAAAAAGGAGACCAAAAAAAATAATCAATAAATTCAAGATAAACATTTTTATAGAGGATCACAAATATCAAGTTCACCTTAGATTTTTGAGATCTATCTTCATTTAGAGATTTTGTAAAAATGTCAGCCAATTGATTTTTAGTTGACACAAATTCAAGCATTATGTTATTATTTTGAACATGATGTCTTATGAAGTGATGTCTAATTTCAGTGTGCTTGGTTCTTCAATGTTGAATAGAATTTTTTGTTAAATTTATGGCACTAGTATTATCATACCTAATAGGTATCTTATTTTGCTTAATTCCAAGGTCTTTGAGTTATTGCTTGATCCATGGTATTTGAGCACAATAACTCCCCATAGTGACATATTCGGCTTTGGTCGTTGACAGTGCTACTGAGTTTTGCTTCTTACTATACCAAGAGATCAAGTTCAATTCTATAAATTGGCAGGTGCCACTTATACTTTTTTTATCTATTCTACATCCTCCATAGTCAGCATCAGTATATCCAATCAATTCAATGAAGGATTGTTTTGAGTACCAAAATCCTAGATTATGTGTGTAGATCAAATATCTAAAAATTCTTTTGACAGCTGGTAAGTGAGATTCTTTAGGGTTAGACTAAAATCTAGCATACATGCAAATACTAAATAATATATCGACCTACTTGCAGTCAAATAGAGTAGAGATCCAATCATACCTCTATAGAGCTTTTCATTTACGGTCTCATCATTTTTTTCCATGAGGGGCTCATTGCTGTGCCGATCTCCTTTCCATTCTCCATGCCAAACTTCCTCAGCATCTCCTTGATGTATTTTATTTGGCTAATGAAAATGTCTTCCTTTAATTGTTTGATTTGAAGCCTAAAGAAAAAATTTAGTTCTCCCATCATGCTTATTTCAAATTCGTCCTACATTAACTTTGCAAAGTCTTGACAAAGAATTTTATTAGTAGCTCTGAATATGATGTCATCCACATATATTTGAACTACAAGAAGGTCATTATTTTTTTTTCAAAAATAGTGTAGTATCCACACTTCTTCTAATAAAATCGTTTTGTAATAAAAATTTACTTAATTTCTCATACGATGCTCTAGGTGCTTGTTTAAGTCCATATAGTGCTTTATTTAATTTGTACACATGGTTAGGAAGTGAGTGATTTTCAAAATCGGAAGGTTGTTCTACAAAAACTTTTTCAGCGATATAACCATTCAAGAAGGCACTATTTACATCCATTTGAAATAATTTAAAGTTCATGTAGCAAGCAAAGGCAAGTAATAATCTAATAGCCTCTAATCTTGCTATAGGAGCATATGTTTCATCAAAGTCAATCCCTTCTTCTTGATTATATTCTTTAGCAACTAGTCTAGCTTTATTTCTTACTACATTTCCATGTTCATCTAATTTGTTCTTAAATACCTATTTTGTTCCAATTATGGGATGATCAATTGATCGGTTTACAAGAGTCCATACATTATTTCTTTCAAATTGGTTTAGTTCATCTTGCATAGCTAGCATCCAACTAGAGTCTTTTCCAACTTCTTCTATATTCTTAGGTTCTACTTGAGAGACAAAAGCAAGAAAATTAAATATATCTTTAAAAGAAGATCTAGTTTGTATCCCTTATGAAGGATCACCTAAAATTAATTCTCTTAAATGATTATGTGCATACCTCCACTCCTTGGATAGATCTCCATAATCATTAGAAGTTTCATTTTCACCATCCTTATCTTGTTCAATGATTGTTGTAGATTTATCTTTGTCATAAATATTGTTCTCCTTCAAGTTTAGCTCCTTCATTCCATCTTCGAGAATTTCTGTGTCATCATCAAAAACATCTTCCTTTCTCGAAGATTGATTGTTAGCTTCATCAAAAATTGACATGGATTGATTCTTCAACAATGAATGAATGTTTGTTAAAGATCCTATATGCTTTACTAGATGTGGAGTATCCAAGAAAAATATCCTCATCAGCCTTAGCATCAAATTTACCTAGGTTATCCTTATCATTATTATGAATGAAGCATTTGCAACCAAAGATATGAAAATAATTAATATTAGGTCTTTTTTCTTTCCAAAGCTCATAAGAGGTTTTCTTTAAAATCGGACGAATAGAAACTCTATTAGGGATATAACATGCTGTGTTAATGGCTTCAGCCTAAAAGTATTTGGATAGATTCTCCTCACATAATATGGTATGGGCCATGTCAACTAAGGTTCTATTTTTTCTTTCAACCATCCCATTTTGTTGAGGAGTCTAGGTGTAGAAAAATTATGTTCTATACCATGTTCATTACAAAATTCTTCAAAAAATTTATTTTTAAATTCTGTGCCATGATCACTATAAATACAAACTATAGTTAAGTTCTTTTCATTTATTATTTTCTTGTAAAACTTTGAAAATATTGAAAAAGCTTCATCTTTGTGTGCTAAAAACAAAATCCATATGAATCAGGAATAATCATCAACAATGACAAGACCAAATCTCTTTCCTTCTAGGCTAGTAGTCTTAGTAGGTCCAAACAAATCCATATATATCAATTTAAGAGGCCTAGAAGTTAAAATCATATTTTTAGATTGGAAACTTCTTGTAGTTTGTTTTTCAAATTGGCAAGTACCACAAACATGATCAAATTTAAAATTCAGTTTTGGTAATCACTTAACTAAATCTTTGTTAAGTAATTTAGATATAGTATGCATGCTTGCATGACCAAATCTATGGTGCCAAAGCCAATTAGTTTCTTTGATGCTAGCATTCATTGCAGCTAGGCATTGACCACTCTTCATGATAATTTCATCAAGATTTATCATGTTGATGTTGCGACCCCTAGATCCAATTAATTTTAGACTATCATCCAAGGAACTAGATACTTTGCACAATGAAAATTCAAAAGAAACTCTAAAACCTTTATCACAAAGTTGACTAATACTAAGCAAGTTATGTTTTAAATTATCAACTAATAATATATTATCTATAAAGGTAGAAGGAGTAATCTGAATTTTACTAATGTCAATTATTTTTCTTTGCCATTGTCGCTAAAGGTGACCACTCTCCCTTCCTTTCTTTCTAGGGTGAAAAATTGCTCTTTATCACCTGACATATGCCTTGAGCAGCTGCTATCCAAGTACCACTCGTGATTAGATCTTTGGGCTGCAAGGCATTCCTGCACAAACAATCAAGTGATAATTTTAGGTACCCAAGTCTTCTTGGATCCTTTTGGGTTAGTGATCATGGTTTCTTTTGAAATCCAAATTTTTTTAACCAATTTTCTATTGAATTTTCTAGTATTATATTCAAATGCCTTATGTCCTACTTTTTTGCATCTAAAGCAAGCGATATGCGAAGTACTAGTTGATGTGGGTGCAGCGAAATTTTTTTTAGAAATTTAGTTTTATCTTTAAGTTTATATCCTAGTCCGGCTTTATCATAAACTCCTCTTTGATTGTTTAGAATCATTTGCAATTTTTCAGAACTACAAGTTTTAATTTATCCAATTCATCCTTTAGGATTTTGTTTTTTCTTTTAACTTATTGTGGTTATTAGTTACTTCTTCCTTTTCTTTTAAAAGTGTTTGATTTATTTTCTTAAGATTTTTATTTTTTATACTAATATTCTTAAAATCTTTCAATAAGTCATAAAAAGCATCTTGAAGCTCATTAAAAGTAAAATCTAAGTCAAGAGTGGAGGATACCTGACCATCTTATGCCATGAAGCACAAGTTTGCTTCATTTTAATTTTCTTCCTTCGAGCTTGACTCATCGCTATCGCTCTAAGTCGCTAACATAGCTTTCTACTTCATTCTTTTTGGCACCTTCTTCAACTGAGGACATTCAGCTCTAAAATGACCTGTCGTTTTGCATTCGTAGTAAGTGGGCTGATCCTTCTTTTTTTTTTGTCTCTTTCATCCTGCTAGCTTCTCCTCTAATGAAGCTTCTGTTTTTGAAATCTTGTCTTCTTCTTTCCATAAACTTCTTGAATTTTCTAATCACTAGGGTCATGTCTTCATCATCTTTCTCACTGGTGGATAGATCTTCTTCTTCAGCTGCCATGGATTTTAGTGCTATTATTTTTTTTTCTTGTTGTCCTCTTCATTATGCCGATTCGTGGTAAGCTTATGTGTCATCAGGGATCCAATGAGCTCCTCTAGTGGTAGAGTATTCAGATCTTTAGCCTCCTAGATGACTATCACCTTGGCTTCTCATATTCTAGGCAAAAACTTGAGAATCTTTCTTACCAATTCACTGTTAGTACAAACTTTTCCTAAACTTTTCAAACCATTTATAATATTAGTGAACTTTGCATACATGCTAGTGATAGATTCAGTAGGATCCATTTTAAATAGTTCATATTGGTGGACTAGCAAGTTTATCTTGATTTCTTTGACTTGATTTGTCCCTTCATGCATGATCTCAAGTCTATCTCAAATTTTCTTTGCAGAATTGTAAGTGAATTCGATTAAACTCATTTGCATAAAGGGCATAATAGAGTATATTCATTGTCTTGGCATTTAATTGAACAAGTTTCTTGTCCATTTCATCCCAATCCTTCTCCGACTTAGGAGAGGATGTGCCATTGACAATGATTGTAGGCGTGTATGGTCTATTAACAATGACACTCCATATGTTATAGTCGAGGACTTAAATAAAAATGCGCATGTAAGCTTTCTAATAGATATAGTTGGACCCATTGAAAAGAGGTGGCTTATTTGTGGATTGCCTTTCGACAAGTGAATCTCCAAGTTGGATTGATATTATCTTTATCTCTAATTGATAAAATTAATAATTAGTAGAGAATCAAAGCTCTGATATCAATTGTTGTCCAACTAGACAACCCAAGGTGGGTGAATTGGGTTTTCAAAAACTTAAAATAGATATGTGCAGTTAAAATATTTGAACCCTAAATGAAATGAATGTGAAAGCAAGAAAATGAAGAAGCAATAGCACATTGACACAAATAGAAGAATTTTGTAGTGGTTCGATGCATTTCCAGCACCTACGTCCACTCCTCAAGTAAGACTGTTGAAAATTTCACTATAATCCCATAAGATTATAGTTGAACAGCTTTTTTGGGATCACTATCCCAAAATACAGTTGATTTTCTCTTAGGTTCACCAACCACAATCCTTACAACAATCAGACAAATCAATCCAAACCAACAAATGGGAGGAAAGTCCCAAAACCCAAATTTCAGCCCCTGCTGAAACTAAGTATATGAAAACTAATAATAAAAATTTACAACACACAATGCTCCTTTGAATGCGCTGAATCGTTGTCGTTACAGCTTGTTGAATGCTTGAAATTAATGCGCTTCAAATCTTGAGAGAACTTGAATGAAAAGAATTTGCTTGCGGAAAATTGGGCGTTCGCTCTTTTTCTCTCATTTTTCTTAGATAATCCAAAAGTACATCTTCAAGCTTTTATATTTGGAGCTTTTTCTCTCATTTGGATATGATTGGATTACAGAAAAAATGAAATCCGATCATTGGAGAGCAGTAGGTATCCATTGGAAGCAAGAAAATTTGATCGGAACACTCCATCAAAAAGTTATCACCGTGTCTCGAGACCTCTCGATTTATCTCATGATGTCTTGCCAGATTTCAAGGCCTCTTGGTTTGATCAGGGACCTCTCGCCTTCAGTCGCTTGAAGATAGCTTTCTGAAAAAATTATATCGCCTGAGATCCAGAGCTCTTGGTTCTGAATGAGACGTCTCATCAGAACTATAAGACCTCTTGAGAATCCTACGAGGGCTCTTGCTCTCAGAGCGTAGAAACTATGTTTCTATCTTCTAAGACTGAGAGCTCTCGAGATTAACTTGAGACCTCTCAAAATCATGCCAAAAGCAAATTTGGGCATGCCAAACATCACGAGAGCTCTCGAAAAAATTCTGAGACCTCTCAAAAATTGCTCCAAGGCTATTTTTAGAGAATTTTTACTACCAATCAAGAAGATTTGATTTTCATTTGAATTGGACTTCATGTCATCCTTATTTTGATCAAAGAGCTCTCTTTTCTCTAACATTTGAATACTTAAAATAAAATATATTAGTAATCATTTGCTTTAATGTTTGGTCATCATCAAAATTACTTAGGGGTCAACATCTTACAACTATGAAGACTGGTGCAAGTGTTGCACCAAAAGGTATGTATAAGATACATACAATATCATCATTGAATTTTTTTATTTCAAACTCTTAGGTATTGGATACTGCCTACAGTTCTCATATATGCAAATCTTTGCAGAGACTATAGAAAATTAGAGTTTTAAAAAAGGATGACTTTGAGCTCTACGATGCTGGAGGAGAGTCCATCCAAGTAGAAGCTGTAGGAACAAATATTCTGAAGTTACTTTTTAGGAAGATCTTAGAGCTAAAAAATTATTATATGCCTAAGATTATTAAAAATATTATTTTCGTACCCTTGTTATTAGAACAAGGTTATGAAATTAATGTAATGAGAAATGGTTGCTCAATTAAATTTTCTAATGAAATAATATTTTATGGCATTTTTGATAATAGTCTTTTGACTCTATCTCTGAATGACAATGTTTTTCATATAGATGAAAATAGAAAGTGAAAGAGAGAACATGTTAATAATACTCTACTTTGACATTGTTGACTTGGTCATATAAATGAGATCGGGATTAACAAGTTATACAAAGAAAAGTTCTTTGATTCTTATGATTATGAATCATTAGGAACTTGTGAATCTTATCTCATGGGTAAAATGACCAAAACTCTATTTGATGAACATGAAAAAAGGACAACTGAGTTATTAGGACTTGTACATACAGATGTATGTGGTCCCATGACAACATAGGCTAGAGATGGATACTCATACTTTATAACGTTCACTAATAATTTATCTAGGTTCGAATATATGTATCTTATAAAATATAAATCCAAAATTTTTAATAAATTTAAAAAGTACCAAAGTATGGTCAAAAAATAAACTAAAAAAAGTATAAAAATTCTTTGATCAGATTAAGGAAGAGAATACTTATCCAATGAATTTTTGGACTATCTTAAAGTAAATAGAATTATCTCTGAATGGACCTCTTCTTATATACTGCAATTAAATAGTATAGCTGAAAGAAGGAATCGTACTTTATTAAATATGGTATAGTCTATGATGTCCTTCATAGAGTTATCTATTTTCTTCCGGGTTATGCCCTAGAGATCATAGTATATATCTTGAATAGAGTATCTTCAAAATCTATATCTAGCATTTCATATGAGATATAGAGAGGTAAAAAATCTAATCTTAAGTATCTTAAGATATGGAGGTGTTTGGCATATGTTAGAAAAAGTTTTGGATATAAGCTAGATGCTAGAGCAGATAGATATCTATTTGTAAAATATCCTAGAGATAGTATGGGATATCTATTCTACCATCCTACTGAACAAAAGATCTTTGTAAGTAGGCATGCCACTTTCATGGAGAAAGAGTTTATCCTAGAAAGAGATCGTGGAAGAAATATTGAACCTAGAGAAGTTCAAGATAAATAAATAAAAATTTTTCAACCAAATGAACACATAAATAGGAAAGAACCAAAACATACAACTCCTATTCAAAGGTTTGATAGAGTGCGATTTGCACCTGTGAGTTATGATGCGTGCTAATCTATAGCTATGGCAAGTGCACCAGTCGATCAAGTAATAAAGTGAATGAGTAGAGTATCATCCCTAGAGGATTGGAAAATAAGTACTAAAAAGCTCTTTCTTATGCTTTATTTAGAAGACCGATTTATGAGAATAAGAAATTAAAGAACAAAATAAAGAAATAGTTAAAAATTTTTAAGAAAATAGAGAGAGTGTAATTATTATGGTTTTAAACTTAAGAGCAATGGGTTACTAAGGCAATCGGTTCACCAACTCAGTCAATACAATATTCAGATTATTAGATTAATTTTATTTCATGTGATGGTGGAGTCTCCTAATTTATTCACTATTCTTTGGTCCAGGCATAGCAAAACTATCAATATTTATTAATTATCCTTTGGTCCAGGTGTAATTTAAATAAATATTAATGCATTAAGTTTTGTGAAACCCTCTAATTAAAATACGCTACGTCCAAAGCATACTAAAATTTTTGCATGCATATGAATTCTAATTTGATTCATAATACAAGGTATATAATCAAGAAGCACTAACATAGATGTACTTGGTCCGTAACATCTATGTTCATCAGATCAATTAGAAGATGGCCAGTCATCTAAAAGTATTAAGATCAGATTTATATACTCCTCATGAATAAAATTTAAAATTAAAAATAAATCACACTAAATATTGCATCAAAAGAGTGGCAACATCTTAGCCTTAGTAAAAAAAAATTTAGTTCATGATAATAAGTTCAAAAATAGTAAATAAAATAAAAAATATAGAAAAATTAGACTGTTTGATTGCTGAAATTGATTGTCCATTGCTCTTGGTGTGGAGAACTTGATGAAGAAGAAGAGGCTCCTTGATCGATGTCTTGATTGTCGAAAGAAAAATCCTTCCTTTTCTCTCAAAAATCTCTCTTCTCTTTCTATCTCTCTCCTATCTTTTTCTTCTTTTTCTTCTTTTACTACTCTTTTTATTCTATTGCAACAGCAGATTTTATAGCCCAAAGATCGATTTTTTCTTTGAAAATTAGGTTTAAGACTCCCAAAACAACTCAAATTAGGATCTGGATGATTTTGACCATTAGATGTTGATCAAATGGTCCAAAAATTACTTAAAAACCCTTTAAAACATCCCAGATGAAGTCAGATTTCATGCTAGCCATCAGATCAAGCGTTAGATTGAATCTGGGCCATCCGATCGCACACAAAGAAGGCTTCTGATCTTTAGTTTAATGTCAGGATGAATCTCAGCCGTTGGATCTCGACCGGGAGCTGTGGATGCCGTTCGTCAGTGCATTCTTTTCGGCTGTCCGATTAAGTCTCAATGAAAGGCGTCCATTGGATCAGACAAAATTCTTAAATTGCCCTCTGTAAACCATGCGTGAGCCTGGTGTTGCGTGGACCACCATGTTCTTCAGTTAATCGGAGCGCGCTTCTTCATGTAAAATTCTCGAAATGTCCTCAAATCGATCTACCGTATGCCGCATAAAATGCTGACATCATCCTGACGTCAGCGCTGCATCGACAGGTCGATCTGCTGATGCGATCGAGCCGGGCAGTTTGCTGAGCCAATTTTCTGAACTGGTTTGAACCGAATCAGATTTTTTTTTTTTAAAATTTAATTTCGGACTCGTTTGATGTCCATTTTGTCTGAAATTTATTTCATCGAAACTAGAAAAATAAGATCTTCACATTGGTGGCCTTTTTTCCTACATAAGATTAATAAAAGTATTAATTTCTAAAAAAATAGATTAATTTATTTTATAATTTAATACTTTTATTAGTATATTTTTATCACTTATCACACCCTCCAACTTAGTCATTGTTAGTCCCTTAGCAATGTTTTATTTAATACCATATTTCAATAAGATTATCCATCACAAAGATAAAATCTAGGACTAAAGATCAAAAAGTTTTAAAAAATACTGCTAACTAAGCATTGAGCTTCAAAAGTAAATTTTTTAGTCAATACAATTAAAAACTTCCTTAGAGTACATCAAAGATCTATAGCACTTGTGCTCATGATGACTAACTTTAGCATTTCAGTATTAAATTAATAGAATAAAAGTATCTTCTATTATCACCTATTTTGGTCAATTTTCTATACATTCTCAATTTTATACTCATGAATTAAGGTAGCTTTCACACTGCCTTCCCATTTTTATTTTTTTTTTACTGTGCTGAGCATCCTGGCCTTTCCTTCACCGTTTTACGTGAATTTTCATACTTGACCTAGGTGCAGAGACCTAGTTACTAGGCTTTGGGCAATCCATATATACTCTATCTTTTGCACTTTATTTTTAGGCAGGTAGCTCTTTCCTTAAATTCAAGTTTCTTTGATTAGAATGTATATTAATTATCAATTTTTAGTGATAATTGAATCCTCAGTTGGCGTTATAATCAATACCTACTTTGCCTTGTTAGTGTGCATGTGCAATTAAAAGTGCTAATAGTCTTTTAATGACCTAAGTAGGCTGCTAAAAGTTGATCAACTAATCTACTTCTTTAACTCGTTACATTCATTAGCAAATAATTCTATCTTTTATCACTTATCCAGTCTTATCTTGCTCAAGATTTTCTTCTTGACACATGATTTTTTTTTTTTTAAACTTATTCTACATTATCTTAAAGGAGAAAGAAAAATAAAGGGTGCAATAAAGGATAGGAAGGAATACACCTGATTTGGTTTAGTCTGGTTCTTTGGAGCTTTGAAATTTTGCTTGAGCTCTCATTGATTTTTCTGCAAAATTGAAAATACACACCAAAGTAGTAAAAGAGCAACCATAAATTACTAAAAAATAAAAGAAAAGAAAAATGATCAAAACTAAAAAGAAAAGAAACAACCTATCTAGTAGTTCTGATTTATAGTCTTCAGCTTGACTTTCTTTGAGTTCTAAAGTGGATCAATCTGGTGCCACTTCAATTGAAATACTTTCATGTTTGATCGAGTCCTCTTTCAATTGGACATTGCTAGCTTTTATAGTCTCAAACCTATTTTCTACAGAATTCTCATATATTGAATTGTCAATAATATCAATTAGAAAATAAGTTTGATTGTCATCAGGATGTTTAGTATCTTTGAAAATATTAAAAGTAACTTGTTCATCTTGGACTCTAAGAATTAATTTTCCTTGTTGAACATCTATTAAAGCTCCTCCAGTAGCTAAAAAGGATCTTCCTAAAATAAGGGGTACATCATAATCTTCTTTCATATCAAGAACAATAAAATCAACAGAAAAAATAAACTTGTTTACCTTTACCAAGACATCCTCCACTATACCTCTTGGATATTTGATGGATCTATCGGCTAATTGAAGAGTAATAGTGGTAGGCTTTGGTTCTCCTAGACCCAGCTTCCTGAAAATAGAAAAAGGCATGAGATTAATACTTGCTCCTAAATCACATAAAACTTTATCAAAACTACAATCACCAATAATGCAGGGGATAGTAAAACTCCCTGGATCTTTTAACTTCTGTGGTAATTTATTTTGAAGTATTGCTGAGCATTCTTCATTCAAATTTATTCTCTCATGCTCCTTCAGCTTTTTCTTATTTGTTAGGATTTCTTTGAGAAACTTGGCATACCTGGGCATTTGAGTAATAGCATCTACAAAAGGAATATTAATATGTAAATTCTTTAGAATTTTGAAAAAGTTAGAAAATTTCTTATCTGGATGCTGTATTTGTCTCTCTGGGAATGGTAGTGGCGGCACGTAGGGCTTCACATTTGGATCAGCAAACTATATACTTGGAGACCATCCATCTGCTGGTTATTTTGGTGACTGACGAATTTTAGTTGATGGTTCCTTATTTGTAGTTGGCTCTTTAATCTTTTTCTTTTGATGTGGCTCCTCCAACTTTGTACCACTTCTTAAGGTGATAGAATTGACTTGCACCCTTGGATTGGTCTCCGTGTTGCTGGGCAAGGATCCCTGAGGTCTCTTAGAGATTATTTTAGCCATTTGACCTATTTGCATCTCCAAGTTTCGAATTGCTGCTGTTTGGTCCTGCCTAAGTTTGGCTTCCAAATTTTTTATAGTTGCTTCTTGGTTTTGCATAAATTTGACCATCAGCTCTTCCATGTTGGACTTCTTTTCAGGTACTTGGAATCCCGGGGGTGGCTGTTGTGCTGCATTTTGATTGCTCCATGAGAAATTTGGGTGCTGCCTCCACCCTTGATTGTATGTGTTGGAGTAGGGATTGTTTTGTTGCGGCCTAAAAAAATTACCAATATAATTAGCTGTATCAGTTATTTTAGCAAAAGGATTACCTATCTGGCAATTGCTCGTATCGTGTCCTCCTCCACATAGGTCACAAGTAATGCTCTGAACATGCATAGCTGTTCCCTTTAAGTTGTTGACTTCGGCTCTAAGGGCTGCAATTTCAGCTAGTAAGGTTGGCACGCAATCTACTCCCTGCACAGCTGCTAGTCTTTTTGGCATCATGCATTCTATCTGCCATTGATAGCTATTTGATGCCATCTCATCGATCAGATCGAAAGGCTTCTTCCTCCATTTTTCGATTAATGGTTCCTCCTACTGCTGCATCAATCATAGAATGATTAGTAGGAGATAAACCATTATAGAAAGTTTGTATCTGAAGCCATATGGGTAGTTGATGATGTGGACATCTCCTCAATAGTTTCTTGAAATGCTCCCAAGCCTCATATAGTGTCTTAATGTCCATCTACATAAAAGAAGTGATATCGTTGCACATCTTGATAGTCTTGGAAGGTGGAAAGTACTTAGCTAAGAATTTTTGGATTAAAACATCCCAAGTTGTGATAGAACCTGTAGGAAGAGAATGAAGCCAACTCTTAGCTTTGTTCCGTAAAGAGAAAGGAAATAACCTTAATCTAATAGCATCATCCGACACCCCATTAATTTTAAAAGTATCGCAAAGTTCAAGAAAATTAGAAATATGGGCATTCGGATCATCATGCATGTGTCCACTGAATTGGATAGTTGATTGAATCATCTGGATCATCGTCGATTTTATTTCGAAGTTGTTTGCTCGTACAGGCGGTCTCCTGATGCTCGAAGCTGCATCGGCTATAGATGGTGTGATGTAATCATTTAATGGATGATGTACTGGTCGAATAGCTTCATGCTGTCCTTCGGTCGCCATATCCAATCCTAGATTGATGTCGTTAGGATCTTCAGCTGCCATGTTTCTTTCTTGTTGTAGTCTTCTAATGGTCCTTTCAATTTTTGGATCTAAAGGTAGTAAGTTACTATGTCCAGTACGTGTCATGCACTGAAAATTTTTTTTTTTTAAATAATAAAAATTAAAAATAAATTTCTAAAGTAAAGCTAGGATCAAAATTTCAATATTGTTTTAGACACAATCCCCGACAACGGTGCCAAAAACTTGATGCGTGCTAATTTATAGCTATGGCAAGTGCACCAGTCGATCAAGTAATAAAGTGAATGAGTAGAGTATCATCCCTAGAGGATTGAAAAATAAGTACTGAAAAGCTCTTTCCTATGCTTTATTTAGAAGATCCGATTTATGAGAATAAGAAATTAAAGAACAAAATAAAGAAATAATTAAAAATTTTTAAGGAAATAGAGAGAGTGTAAATTATTAGGATTTTAAACTTAAGAGCAATGGATTACTAAGGCAATCGGTTCACCAACTCAGTCAATACAATATTCAGGTTATTAGATTAATTTTATTTCATGTGATGGTGGAGTCTCCTAATTTATTCACTACCCTTTGGTCCAGGCATAGCAAAACTATCAATATTTATTAATTACCCTTTGGTCCAGGTGTAATTTAAATAAATATTAATGCATTAAGTTTTGTGAAACCCTCTAATTAAAATACGCTGCGTCCAAAGCACACTAAAATTTTTGCATGCATATGAATTCTAATTTGATTCATAATACAAGGTATATAATCAAAAAGCACTAACATAGATGTACTTGGTCCATAACATCTATGTTCATTAGATCAATTAGAAGATGGCCAGTAATCTAAAAGCATTAAGATCAGATTTATATACTCCTTATGAATAAAATTTAAAATTAAAAATAAATCACACTGAATATTGCATCAAAAGAGTGGCTACACCTTAGCCTTAGTAAAAAAAATTTAGTTCATGATAACAAGTTCAAAAATAGCAAATAAAATAAAAAGTATAGAGAAATTAGACTGTTTGATTGCTAAAATTGATTGTTTGTTGCTCTTGGTGTGGAGAACTTGGTGAAGAAGAAGAGGCTCCTTGATCGATGTCTTGATTGTTGGAAGAAAAACCCATCCTTTTCTTTCAAAAATCTCTCTTCTCTTTCTACCTCTCTCCTCTCTTTCTCTTCTTTTTCTTCTTTTTCTTCTTTTACATCTCTTTTTATTCTATGACAATAGCATATTTTATAGCCCAAAGATTGATTTTTCCTTTGAAAATTAGGTTTAAGACTCCCGAAACAACTCAAATTAGGATCTGAATGATTTTGACCGTTAGATGTTGATCAAACGATCCAAAAATCACTTAAAAACCCTTTAAAACATCCCAGATCAAGTCAGATTTCATGCCAGCCATCGGATCAAGCATTAAATTGAATCTGGGCCATCCGATCGTGCATAAAGAAGGCTTCTGATCTTTAGTTTAACATCAGGATGAATCTTAGCCGTTGGATCTCGACCGAAAGCTGCGGATGCCGTTCATCAGCACATTCTTTTCAGTCGTCCGATCAAGTCTCAGTGAAAGACGTCTGTTGGATTAGACAAAATTCCCAAATTGCTCTCTATAGACCATGCGCGAGCCCGATGTTGCATGGTCCGTCGCGTTCTTCAGCCAATCAGAGCGCGCTTCTTCATGTAAAATTCTCAAAATGCCCTCAAGTCGGTCCATCGTGCACTGCAAAAAATGCTAACATCATCCTGACATCAGCGCTGCATCGGTGGGTCGGTCTGCTAATGCGGTCGAGCCGGACGGTCTGCTGAGCCAATTTTCTAAACTGGTTTGAACCGAATCAGATTTTTTTTTTGAAATTGAATTTTAGGCTCGTTTGAAGTCCATTTTGTCTGAAATTTATTTCATCAGAACCAAAAAAATAAGATCTTCATATTGGTGGCCTTCTTTCCTACATAAGATTAATAAAAATATTAATTTTTAAAAAAAATAGATTAATTTTTTTATAATTTAATACTTTTATTAGTATATTTTTACCACTTATCAAGGTACGGGTTCATTATTAAGAATAATGAAGTCTAAATTATTGAAAATGATGAACCTCTGACCTATACGAAAGCCGTCATGAGTAAGAACTCAAATAGATGGTTGGATGCCATGAAATCCAAGATGGACTCTATGTATATCAATAAAGTATGAATTTTGATTGATGCACTAGAGGGTGTGAATCCTAATGGATGCAAATGGATCTATAAGAAAAAGATTGAAGTAGATGGCTAAGTTGAAACCTATAAAGCCAGATTGGTGGCTAAGAATTTCAGGCAAAAATAAGATATAGATTATGATGAAAGATTCTCACCTATTGCCATGCTCGAATCTATTCGGATTATACTTGCTATAGCAGCATACTATGATTATGAAATACGGCAAATGGATGTGAAGACCGCCTTCTTTAATGGTTTCCTTAAGGAAGATGTTTACATGTCATAGTCAGAAGGATTTATCTCAAGCGAGAGACCAAATTAGGTATGCAAGCTTAAGAAATCCATTTATGGATTAAAGCAAGCTTTAAGGAGTTGGAATATCCATTTTGATATTATAGTCAAAGAGTTTGACTTCATTAAAAATAAGGATGAATCTTGTGTGTACAAGAAGACTAGTAGGAGTGCCATAGTTTTCTTGGTTTTGTATGTAGATGACATACTCCTCATTAGGGAATGATATCCCAATGTTGCAATCAGTCAAATTATGGCTATCAAATAAGTTTTTCATGAAAGATTTGGGAGAAGCATCCTATATACTAGGAATAAAGATCTATAGAGATTGATCTAAGAGGATGCTAGGCTTGTCCCAATCTAGGTACATTGACTTAGAACTGAAAAGATTCAATATGGATGGGAGTAAGAGAGGTTACTTACCCATGAGTCAAGGCATACATCTCTTTAAAAAGATGTCTTCAAAGACACCTGAAGAGAGAAATAGAATGTATTCTATTCCTTATGCTTTGGCTGTTGGATCAATAATATATGCCATGTTATGTACAAAGCCTGATGTTGCTTATGCTTTAGGCATTACAAGTAGATTTCAAGCTGATCTAGGAGAGGATCATTGGAAAGCTGTGAAAAATATTCTTAAGTACTTGAGAAGGGCTAAAGATATTTTTCTTATATACGGTGATTCTGATCCTAAACTAGAAGTATATTCTGACTTTAGTTTTTAATCAGACCCAGATGATAGCAAATCCATTTTAGGATATATTTTTACTCTGAATGGTAGAACAGTGAGTTGGAAGAGTACTAAGCAGCCAACTGTAGCTGACTCAACCATTGAAGCAAAATACATAGCTGAAAGTGAAGCCGCCAAGGAAGCTGTTTGGATGAAGAAGTTCATCACTGAATTAGGTGTTATTCCTGAAATTAAGTATCCAATACCACTTTACTATGATAATACTGGAGCTGTTGCTCAAGCAAAGGAACCAAGGTCTCATCATAAATCCAAATACATTCTGAGATACTTCCATCTCATTTGTGAAATTATTGAAAGACAAGATGTAGTCATAGAATAAGTTGACACAAAAAACAACATAGCAGATCCATTCACTAAGGCTTTACCACTGCAACTATTTGATCGCCACCTTTATTGTATGGGATTAAAATATAAGGGCGATTGGCTTTAGTGCAAGTGGGAGATTGAAAGGAATATGCCCTCAAGCCAATCAATTCTTGGGCTGCTCTTTGTCTTCTAAACTCATTTAATGATATTTTTTTAATAAACGCATTTATTTTATCATATGTAGTGTCTTATTATTTAAGATTATGATGAACCCCATAAATTAGGGCAATGGTTTTAGGATTATGATGAGATTATATCAGTGAGATCTAAAACCTTAAAACCCTAATTTAAATATTCCTAGTCGATGGGACATTAAGTTAGGGATCAATGTTTCCTGGTAAGACTAGCACATCTTGTATATGCTCAATTGAGAGGGTGATTGATCTCACAATCACTTGTGTATAACACTAATATAAAGATGTGGGTGCTCATTAAGAAATGAGTTCACTGAATTGATCTAAATTGAGAATATCTAGTGGAGTCTTATCTACATGTCAATAGTTGATTCTCATAGTGGAATTGTGCATATAATCCTTTGACCTGAAACTACTATAGAATCTTATATATATGAATCCATATTTTGGTTCATACTCATTCATGACTCAGTCATGTACAGAATGATCTGGATATGGTAGATTATATATGAAGGTTGTGAGTAGGTTAACATGAAATCGATCATTCCTGGTAAGAGGAAATAGCATCCTACCTGCTTCAAACAAATGATGATTCAGGAAGGCTTTGATCAAAGCATGATGAAAATTAAAAATAGTTTCTAATGTTTCATTAAATAAATTATCATCATAAGATTGAAAGAGAAATGAATATGATATTGGGGTTGACATATTTTCATACCCAGAGTCATATTCAGGATGCAGAGAGATCGAAGGATCTAGTTGCATGGTAATTTTCCTTAAAGGATATTTTTGGTATTTTCATCAAAATTTCATATTTTTCGAGAAGTCACAATACGTTGCTAGACATCAATCATGACTTGTGGGTTCGACCAAATAAAAAATTTAATTTGATCATTAAATTAGAAAGTGTTCTAAATTAAGTTAAAATTGGGTTGTCTAGTTTTGACCTAAATCAATTTGGTTGTGTTCTAATCAGATTAGGTCAAATCACACCCAGACCCACTGTTGGTTAGATGTGGAACCCAATGGGTCACACACAAAGAGAATTGATTAAGGTTCTAATTGGATTAGACCATATTTGCAAGATGAACATGCTAGCACATGTGGCAAATCCTAGCACCTGGATTTGAATTGGATTCAAATTGACTTCCGATTTGGACTAATTAAGGTCCGATTTGAGCCAAATAGGATTTGATCTTTAATTGGATTAACCTAGACTGATTGGACTTCAGTTGGGGTGCTACATACCTAAATCTCACATGCCAAGAGTCTCTCTCTTGTGCATGGCAAGTCTTTCATGTGCAAAGCATTTTTTGATGCATAGAATTAGTTGGCGCCTACCTTCTTTGACTTTTCCCATTTGTTATGTCACATAAAAATTTTGAAAAAGCATGGACATTAGATATGGGGCGATAAAGAGTCCTTCTACAAGTTAAAACCTCCATTTTCTTTTTAATTTTTGTCACCCAGGATTCTTTGTTGCCCAAGACTCCTTGTCACCCTAGACTCCATGCCGCCCACTCCTTCTTGACGCCTATTGGACCAAGTCAAACTCTCTTGGAACTTTGACTATTCAAAGATCATCCCCACGCCTTCTTGCTGAATGAGCGTCCCTTTTTAAAGTCATTGGATGGCCTTTTTATCTAATCTAATGGATGAAAATGATGGCGCCAAAGATGAAATATTGCGACTCTTTGTAAATAACTTACGTAGAATTAGTCCAAGAGTCCTTCTGCTTTAAGGCACCTCTTGGACTAAATCTACATCTTATTATTTTCTAATGAGGCATGAGATTGGCTGAAGGGACATGAGATATTTTTTGAATAGGCACGAGAAATTATGTTGGCACCCTTACGTACATTATAAATAAGGGTGTGTACCATGAGTCCGAGAGATGTGAAAAAAAGTTATCTTTCTTTCTTACAAGAGTTTCTTTTGTCTAATTTTCTTTCTTCCTTTCTCTTGTCTAGACTTTGTCCTTATAAGGTCAAGAAGTTATCTTAAGACTAAAGGCTAAAAGAAAAGGGTCTTGCCCATTTATTTAAGAAGAAAAATTAAAAAGACAAAAAAAAAAAGATAGATAGATAAAGAGAGGCCAGGAAGATGACATAAAGGCTAAAAGAAGATCTTGATCGTTTAATTAAAGTTTTTATTATTAAAATTTTAATTATATAAATTAGAGGTGTTGGTGTCTTGATCAAGTCTCTATGTGGATCAATGTTGGAGGGTGAACACGTGAGCACCTGGTGAAACCCCTGACGGACTGCTGCCGGCAATTAGAGTCAATTAAAGGTTTAGCGATAAGAGGTATGTTCTAATATTTTTTTTATATTATAAATGCATGTTATATGATTTAATTGCTAATAAGATTGTCCTAGGGTTTGGGTTTGGTTTATATGATTTCATATTTTTTCTTTGAAATCCATGCTTCCGCTCTGTACATCATTTCCTTCATCAACCCTAGGAAGGGCCCACACATCCACATTGGTGAAAGACCTTAGACATAATCTTTTCTTGAGAGATTTGATTTAAGTCTCTTTAAATTTGACTTGACATAATCATAACTATTATGACTAATCTAGTGGCATGAGTTAGCTTGGATTATTAGTCATCTCAGATCAGGACTGAGCCACAAAATGGCTAGTAAGTGAGACGGTGAAGGATATGCCAAACTCAATAGAAGCATCAGTGATACTTCAATAAAATCACGGTTTTTTGACAATGGATACCAAGGTTTAATTGGCTTGAGTTGATTGTTAGATATATGTGCCCTAGAAGCCAGAATTGGCTGACACTTGTAATACACTTCTAGGGGCAAAATTATAATTTTGACTATAATTAATAAAATGGGTTATTTTCTATCACATATGTGTATTTAGTGTCTGTGATACATCCTTTGAGTTAATGGTAATGATAATTCATATTTTCAAGAGTTGAAAATTTAAGACATGAATAATCATTATTAACTCATAAACATGCTCCCGACCATAGGATCATCACGAGGATGGTGATTGATCCGGAAGGTTGGTGTACAATCGCTTCTCTTTAGTAGATGAGTCTTGAGTCTACGGTGTGGAGACACCGGAGCGAGAGTACAGGTACTCGTTAGAGAACGAGGGCACTGAGCGTGACCACCTCGAGTAGTCATTAGGAAGTCTACCTTCTCGTCAATGACTGACTCGATGCTGCAGTAGTGTGTCTGGTTCTTTGACCTGAGATGCATCGGCAGTTCACCTTGAGGGTGTTATAGTTTGACTACACCATTACTCGGTCTCCTAGCCATATGGAACCCTGAGGTGTATGTTGGCTATAGCATGTTCATTGTAGGAACTGGATTGCATCAAGATGGAATCTATCTACCTCGGTGGTAGAGGAGCAGCCCTATGATGATCATGAGAATCAAGTCCAGAAGCCCATGGCCATGGCAGAGTGAAATAATAGAAAGAGTTTCTATTTAGATTTTCACATTGGACTCGAATCGAATGATTACATCATATGACAGAACTAGGGTTTGACGAGTTCACCTTAACCCTAATCTGATCGGGGCTCAAGATAGAAGAACTTAATCACACAGGTAGCTGCACCAAGAGGTTCGCATTCAGCTCTGATGGGTTGCCACCATATACTGCTAGGTGTCACTGGTGGATTTTGGGAGCAATTAGAATGATTTAGATGATCGATCATTCTAGCTGTTCGAATCAGAAGAGTTCTGATCCATCGAAAGGAGTTTCGATGATGTCGATGATAGAGATCATGACATATCCCATTACCATACAGAACTGAACCTAACTGGGTCACACAAACAAGGGTTTGAATCTGGTGATCATCAATTGAACTGATCTAGTTCAATTGATCTGAATGAGATTCAATTAGGTTCAAGGAAATCGTGCTAGCACTCGATTGAACCTAACGTTCTTCTTTTACTATCATAAATAAGTTGTCCTGACTGAGCCAAAGGAGTTTGTGCTCAATCAGAGGCCTTCATATGGTCTGACTGGAGGTTGTCCAAGTCAGAATAGGTTGTCTTATTTTGTAAGACATTACCTGCCATTTTTGGTCACCTGCCATTTCTTGTTCTTTGACTTTGGTCAAAAGTCTACCTTTGACTGGTCAAACGTTGACCATTGACACCTTTGACTTTTGACCACATGTCATGCACCTATTGGAGAGCTGGTGGGGGCCTGTCCCCCTGCCAGAACCTGGCAAGGAGAAGGGCGCACGCCAAGGGTGGCGTGAGCCCAAGTAGGAGGCGCCTAGGAGTCCTTGTTGGACAAGGACTCCACCTCCCTTTTGGATTCCAATCAGAGTTCTACTAAGAATCCAGTTTGACTGGTCTTAGGCGCCCTCTAAGGAGGAATCCAGGGGTCTCTATTCCAACCAATCAGATTTAGATCTGATTTCACAAAGGGTTGTGATTGGTTGAGAGGAAGAGGAGTTGGATCACAAGAGGTCTATAAATAAGACCCTGCGCCCAACTCCTAATTCAAATGTGAATTGAATAGAGATTTCCCACGCCCCAAGGCTGCCTCTCCCCTCCTTCCTCCATGCCATAGTCTCTTCTCCCCTTGCTCTCCACGTCCAAAAGGTTTTGGACTTAGGTTGGTGCGATTCAGATCAAGGAAAGGCGATCAAAAGCAAGAAGGCTGCGCTGCTGCAAAAGGACGACTGCAGATCTTCAAAAGAGTTTTGAAGATCCTCCAGATCAGATCCAGATCTGATTTTTGGAGGTGTGATAGAGAAGAAGAGGATCTCCAGATCCAACCCGAGTGGATACCGGTAGAGGCCAGGCGCTTGCGTGGCTAGATCCAGAACCTTCCGCTGCAATCAGGATCATCTACAGGGTAATAGGATTACCCAAATCAGGTAAATTAAATTTGATTTAATTTATCTTATTTTATTTTATTTATTAAAATAATAAGAATCAGATCTGAAACATATCAAGATCTGATTGAGATCAAGAGAAAAATTTTTGAAATATATCTCTTGATCTGAATCAGATCTGGACGAACCTGGACCGGGAAATCAGGATTTCCCTTCAACTGGTATCAGAGCCATGGTTCTAAAATTATTTAGATCTGATTTTAATTTTATTTTAATTAGAAAATAAAGTGATTTCAGATGTCACATGAGATGTGATCAGATCTGAAATCAGAAAAAATTAAAATTAAATGATTTGGATCTAAGAACATGAAGATATGCATGACTAGTTCTAGAATAGAATAGTTCTATAGAATAGTTTTGCATGTCTTTGATTTAATCTGATTAAATCATATTTTAGATCTTCTTATTTACTATTTTTTGATATTATAAGTGTTATAATAACATCTGATAAAATAGCAAATAAAAATTATTTAATTTTAAATATCATATGAGATATGATTGATGCATGTCTAGACTAGTTGTAGAATAGTTCTACATAATTGTCTAGATTAGAATTTATTTTGATTAGATCAATTTAAATCTAATTTTTTAGATTATTATGAGATAATTTAGATCTGAAAACATGCATGATTTGATACATGAGATGTATGCAAAATATGCCATGATTAGATCTAAATTTGTATATGAGATATATGATATAGATCTATAAACTGTTTTGTAGTATTGACATGTTCCTGATTAAGGCGTTCCTCTTGGCCGTCCGGTCATAAGAACGAAGAAGGGTTTAAAGGCCCTCTCTTCCCATTCGATGGGGTGTTCTTATGATGTGTAGGGGTGCTGCGTGTTCGTCCTTAATCAGAAACCCAAAACTTACTTTCTGCAAAACCCTAGATCCTGAAACCCTAGGATTTATTGTGCATATTTTGTTTATGAACCCTAACTTAATTAAGAATTAAGTTTATGGAATATTAATTAGGTCTAAAATTGAGAATTTCAGATCTAAGACATATTCATAATACTGGGTTCGGGCTTGGGTAGCTCAATTAGGTCTAAGCGGTTGATCAAACCGAATCAAGAGTTGGTTAGATGGGATCAACAATGCTTAAATTGACCAGCCTAATAGGATTAAGTCTGGGTCAAGATCGAGTCACGATCAAGCAAGACCTAATTAGGCTCAGAGGTTAGAGTCTGGATTGTAGGCTAACCCAATTGGTTCTGACTCAACAATTTGGTGTCTAAGGTAAGTTTGGCACAGACGACCGACTGGTTTTTAATTGGAAGCTACTCGACCTGAATGCGTTCTTGTACGAGTTAATGGCATATTCCTTCCACCGGTCTCACTTACCTGGCCATATCTGTTGACACAGTTCTGATCTGAGGTGGTCAATAATCCGAGCTAACCCATGCCACTAGGTTAGTCATAATTGTTATGACTAAGCCAAGTCTAGTTTAATGAGACCTGAATCAATTCTCCCTAAGAAAAGATTAAGTCTGAGGTCTTCCACCATTGTAGATGTGCGGGCCCTTCCCGGGGTTGATTGTTCTCGGCTGGATACAGTGGCTCAGTTGCATCGGGAAGATGCAACCATGTCTATTAGGCATTGGATGCTATGGGCTGGAGGATGAGTTGGGCTCAATATTTCGGATACGGTGAGAGACTCAATTAGGAACCCAGTCTATGCAAATGGTGGGTCTGACTTAACTAAGGAGTGGATCAATATTCCGGATACGGTGAGATTCATGAATTAGAGACCAAGTTTGGGTGCACCATGATTAGAGAATCATTGAACAAGAGTTGTTCACTCATTGGCTAACCCATCACCAATAACTGTTAGGTGAGGTGATGAGTCAGTTGGTGAGACCGCACCACCCACTAGAAATCATTAATCGTGGAGATTTTCGCATCTCTACAGAGGGAGTGTAGGGATCCGAGAAAATAGTGGGAGCTAATTTGTTTAAAAATAAAATCCCTAAACAAATTGGTCAAGTCAAAATTACAGTATCTAACTAGAATCTTTGACTCTCTACAGGAAAATGTCTGCGTCCAACCCATTGGCACGTATCCTGGACACACATAGACTGACTGGACCCAATTATAAAGATTGGCTCAGGAACTACAAAATTATTTTGGGTTCAGAGAAGTTAACCCATGTTTTGGACCAGGACCCTCCCACCTTACCAGCCCGTCCATCCACTTGAACAGAGAGCGTCTCTGGAAAAATGGATTGACGAAGATAATAAGGCCAGATATTACATGTTGGGCTCGATGTCTGATGAGCTCCAGCGCCAACATGAAGATATCGGGACTGCTCGCCAAATGTTGGCTCACCTGCAGGAGATGTTTGGTGAACAGAGTCGCGCAGCCAAATATCAAGTCACGAAATGACTTTTTAAGGCTAAGATGCGTGATGGGCAGTCAGTCCAAGATCACTGTCTGACAATGATCAAGGACATGGAAGAGCTTGAGAAGCTCGGTGTGAAGTTGGACTTGGACCTGCAGAACGATATTATTCTGCAATCCTTGACTGATGCATATGGGCAATTCATCATGAATTACCACATGCATAAACTTCAAAATTCCTTGGCCGAGTTAATGAATATGCTGGTTACCGCTGAGCTTTCTATGAAAGGTTCTAAAGGCTCAGTTCTTGCTATGGAACGGACTTCTTCCAAAAGAAAGTCTTATGGAAAGAAAAAGAAGTCTGTGAAAAAGCAAAAGGTGGAAGGATCAAAGAAGAAGAAGGCAGAACCGAAGAAGAAAGGCCGATGGCAAAGGAAAGTGTTTCCATTGCAACAGCGACGGCCATTGGAAGCGGAACTGCCCTACTTACCTGGCCACCCTGAAGAACAAGAAGGAAGGTCCTTCTGGAGGTATGCTCGTTATTGAGTCTAACCTTACGGTTTCTTCTGCATCCAGTTGGGTGCTTGACTCTGGTTCTAGTGCTCATCTGTGCACTTCTATGCAGGGTCTTGAGGATAGCAGGAGGCTGAGGGATGGAGACATGATCCTACGCATCGGTAATGGAGCAAGAGTTGCTGCAGTAGCCGTGGGAACATACCCTCTTCGATTACCATCTGGTTTAGACTTAGTTTTAAAAGACTGTTATTATGTGCCTGCAGCTAGCAGGAATTTGATTTCTGTTTCATGCTTAGCACAAGAAGGTTATGTGATCACCTTCTTTAAGGACCATTGTAACATTCTTTATGAAAGAAATAAAATTGCAAATGGTTTCCTTATTAATGGTCTTTATCAGCTACATATTGATGTACCTATTCTAACTATCGAGCAAAACGTGAATGCCAAACGACCTAGGGATAGTCCAAACGACAGATATCTATGGCACCTGAGATTAGGTCATATAGCAGAAGATAGGATCAACAAATTGGAGAAAAATGGGCTATTGAGTCCATTGACTTTTGAGTCATATCCAACTTGTGAATCTTGTCTTCAAGGCAAAATGACTAAACTCCCTTTTGTTGGACATGGGAGAGGGCCACAGATCTCCTTGCCCTAGTACATACTGATGTGTGCGGCCCATTTGATGTGCCGGCTAGAGGCAATTTTGTCTACTTCATTACCTTTACCGATGATCTGTCTAGGTATGGGTATGTGTATCTTATGAGACACAAGTCTGAAGCTTTTGAAAAGTTCAAAGAATTCAGACATGAAGTAGAAAAACAAACTGGAAAACCCATTAAGGTTCTTCGATCAGATCGAGGAGGTGAATACCTTAGCCGGGAATTCCTAGACTATCTCAAGGAAAATGGCATAGTCTCTCAATGGACTCCACCAGGAACACCTCAACTCAACGGGGTTTCAGAATGGAGAAATCGGA